>JAANSM010001785.1:0-17094 GCA_036850725.1 Orchesella villosa
CGAGAATAGCTAGAAAAGAACATTGAAATAACCTGTGGAACGCCTGAAGTTCTTGATTTGGAGGGTGGTATGTCATTATTATTATTTGCCTGGAATCTCTCTTCTGGAGAAGAGAGTGGCCTGGTATGGGATACTGGACTGGCAGATGGACTAGTTGAATACCTAAATAGAAATAATATTTTCATGTAACAGAGGCTCATTCTAATGATGACGACATCAACGCATGCTTATTAACGGCTTACGTGGACTGGCGAGGAGACTGAGGTGGTGTATGAAGCACGGAGCCCGCTGTTAAATCTACGCTCGAATGTCGAAAATTCTCCGAGTTCGAAAGTGGTGGGGCCGAATGCAAACTAATAACGCTAGAAGCTCGCACAGGACCGTTACCCTTAGAATTATGATGCGCCCAATCTTTTCTATAGTTATCAGAAAGAACGGATGCATTACCACCCATGCCGGAGCGCGGACGGTCTTGCTCTGTAAGTAGGTCCATGTTAGAACTACTCAGTCCTAAAATTGCAATCGAAAAATGAAGCATTAGATTCATCAACATCTCGTACTTTAGATATTTTCTGCATTCGATTTTATAACAAACGTAGTAATTTCATCTAGTAAACATACTTGAAAAGTTAACCACATATGGTAATCGTTTCACGGGTATGTCACAAACAACTTGTGGATGTACAGTGGGTCTCAAATAGCCCACACTTGATTTTGAGCTACTGATCACACTGCTTCCACCTCCACGTTTCCTTTCTCTTCTGCTGGTAACAGGAAATATGTCACTGCTACTAGAAGAGTTGTAGTATCTGTGAGAAGCAAAAATTATATTATATAAGTTCCTCATAATTCGTTGATTTTGAGTTCCAAAAATCGATGAGTGCTATTAAGCAAAAAGGTTCATTTTGGTATTGGAGCCGATCCTCCAAATTAAATAATACATTAGCTTAGAGAATGCATTTATGTGATAATTAAAGAGTAAAGAAGTAGATTTGCATGTGTGTCATCGTGTGGATGTAATGAACTTAAAATATGTGTTCAACCGTTCTACCTCTAAGTTAGTTAATACGGTCTAAAACTTTGTATTTTGTTTAGTTCAGGGTGTTAAGTGTTATTTCGTTAGCTCAAACGTAAAAGGTTGTCATCAGTTAGTCATTTTTAGTTTACATATTATTACGGTTTGGTCAGTAGTCTGTACATACTTTTTGTAATTAATGGTTTTCACTCCAAGTAATAATTGCCATACCAGGAAATAATCCATGTGAAACAGTGACCTTGGTCTTGAGACGTCCATTTGTCCATCAGCATATTATTGTAGCCAGTTTTGGTTGTAGGTAGAGACGTTCAGTAATGTAGGCAGATGACCATAAAGATGCATTTAGTAGTTTTGTGTCAGGGTGTCAATATACTTTTGCGTCAATTTGTTCAATGCGTGGCTTAAATGGTTTAATTTACTGTCGGCCTAATTGACTTGAAGTAAATAGTACGGTCTAGTATTGTCTTCGAAAGCAATATTTAATCCCTATTGCGTACCAATACTTTATATTCTAAGGATTTTCAAACTATATCCTATTGTGGCACTCAGAAGCAGTCAACAAATTGAGAAAATTTAGCACTATATAGCCTGATCATTTCGCATATTTCGGTTTCTGCACTTTTACTACCCAAAACCCTTCCTCTAATATTTTCCTTTTAACTAAAATACCTTATGTAAGAAACCGTATTTTTGTAATCTTTACTTTAATTCAATAAACTCTTATTATAAAAGAGTCTTATGTACATATTATACTTTAATTTGGCAACTTGTTAAAAATCAAATAGGTTTCCTTAAAAATTCAAGATAGATATAGAACTACTATTGCACTGGAAAAGACTTCATCAATCTAATTTTCGATATTTTCTATTATGTATTACTACTACGGTTGCATCAGACTGTAGGAAATTGTCTGAATGTACTAAATAAAATTATAAATTCCAAGTTGTAAATTTTGTCCATGTAAAAATCTTGTTGTGAATATAAAAAGGTCAGATTTTTGTCGTCGAACATGAAATCCAGAATAATTTTAAATGCAATTACACCAACATTATCTTTTAACTAGGCTACCTAGTGGTTGGCCCAGAGCTTGTTCTAACGTTTAATCCATCCCCTTCGTGAGCACGCCTGTAGTCAAAATATTGCCGTTGACCCGTGGGTGTACAAAATTCAGATAACTCTTGAGTGAGCTCAGAGGAATGTTTTGTCGAGCCAGGAAAGCCACTCCTATGTCGTGATGCACAGATAAGCTCTTTTCTCAAGTCGCCCGTAGGTCCATTTGGCGTTGATGCTGGAGCCCCTTCTGGCTCTTGTCGCGCATACATCAAGTGCTGATTTGAGGAATAGCTAATATTACTGCTACGACCACTGTTACCGCGATTATGTTGATTATTCCTTTCCACTCCTCCACTATTGGCATTTCTTGGCTCGAATGATACATCGTATCTGTTGTGGTTGCCCAAATCTGCCTTATCAAAGTTGTGTCCACCATTTTTGCCAACATTGTTGTTACTTTGGTTTGCTTTGGCTGCAGCAGCTTCCATTTCCAACACTTTTTCTCTAACTCGTTTCCTTTGAAATTCTTCCTCCACCTTCCTCATTTGTTCTTGTTCCTGAAGACGTCGTCTCTCTTTCTCTTCAGCCTCTCGACTCAACTGTTCCTCAATCTTTTTTCTTTCGAGCACTCGAAGGGTACTTTGGAATTTGAACTTTTTCTTTTTTTGCTCGCGTTCACGCTCAGCCTGCTCACGTTGTTGTTGCTGCTGTAGTTGTAATTTTGCAGCTTGCTGGTCAATCTGATTCTTCCTTCTTCGTTCGTTCTCTTCCTCCGCCGTAAATGGAGGTACACTTTGACTTCGCTCGAAAGGCTCTTCCTCTCCACGCTTGATTATGCGGCGACCATGGCCACTATCTGACGGAGACCTACTACGTCGCTGGCGGTGATGATGATTACTATTTCCAATATTTGGCGAGATGGGATTGTTGTACTGACTCGTTTTTCTAGGTTGGTGCACAGTCATTTCAGTGAAGTTAAGATTATCTACACTCTTGGTACGTCTTGTCACTGAGGATGGGGTACGACGTGAATCGTAAGCAGGCAAATACATGATGTGTGAAAACGGTTTGTCCCCATATCTCACGTTGGATGAGTTGGGAGAGGCCATCTCAATATCTTGATCTCTCTCAAATTCTTCAACAACATTTGAAGCTTGCTCCTTTCTTCTGTTTGCATGACTCCTTGACTTGATATTAACTGCAGACGGTGAAGGGAGTGGAGAGGAGAAGCTCATGCTACTTGGCCCATAACCAATTTCTGATTCAAGTCGTGTTCCACCATCCACAATATCATACTCATTGTTAACTACATGATCAACATCATGCATATTCATTGCTTTCTTGTTATTGTCTTCTGCTGGCAAGTACAGCTCTTCTTCACCACCAACATAGTCATCATCTTCGTCATCATCTTGCTCAGCAAGCACTAGTCTCAACTCCTGCTGTTCTATATTATCATACTCGCCATTACCGATAAGGTTCAATGAGTTAGGCTCACTACGGCTCAAAAACCAATTCGTATCTAACCCAACAAACTCTCGACTTCCATTAGCGTTGTTATTACCGCCTGTTTGGCGTAAATGATTAGCTTGCTTCCACGGTTGACTACGAATATTACGGTAATATCTTGAAGCACCGATTTGACTCTTTTTGATGTCATCGTGCGTTTGTTGTCCATTAGGGCTCTTTCCGCCAGCAACACCAGCACTACTTCCATTGTTGTTCAACATGCCAGCTTTTCTCGACCTCACATAAAGATTACCAGGTTTTTCCGAATGATATTGATCAGAATCACTGACCATTCCTAATGCTGAACCTCTCCCACCTTGAAACAAATTGTTTCTTGTTGTCAATTTAGGTGGTGTACTTAGCCCTGCAGGGAGAACTCTAGTAGCAATGTTTGAACCTGAGTGAGCAGGATGAGGGGGATGATGATGTGGGCTCATTGGCTGATCTTCAAATTCAGAACTACTACTTTCATCTAAATCTATGTTCTGGTGTCCAGCACTTGTTCCCCTCTGAATCCCTCAAATGTTTTCCTGAAGAACCTCGATCTCTGAACTTGTAGCCTCTTCCTACGTTCATCGCAGGCATTGGATTGTTTGTAGATGGGGTTGTTGCTGCAGAAGCTTCAGCAATAAGTTCTGGGTTTGCTGGACTTCCTGCATCCCCAGCAGAAATCCCTGAGTCGCCGGCAGACCTTTCGTGGTTATTGTTTGCTCGGGATGGTGGTATTTGTCGCATGTACCTTTGAATTCTGTCGTGACCATAACCTTCTTCAGAACTATAACTACGGCCAGACACTGATACTCTAGAGGGAGAATCTAATGCACGCCATGCTGCTGTAGGGGAAAACCGGGGCAATCCGAGCTTTTTAGCTGGAAGCGTTGGTCGAATGTTAAGAGGAATATCCAGATCGGAACTACTGAGCTCACTTGAGGACTCTCTGTGCGGCCCTTGTACTACTCCGTCCCCTGTTTGTCGCTCAGTGATATCAAAAGAGCCAGAGTCTTGTTTGATTTGAAGCAATTCAGAGTTTGTTGAGCTAACTTTCTCATGATGATTCATAATCAAGCGTTCCCTTTCATTCTCACGGCGGCATTCATTGTTATTGTTATCTGAATCTGATTGATGTACCATTGCAGAAGTCTGATGTTTATTGTTGGTTGAAGGATGTGAATCCATTCCAAAGTAAAACTTGGTTTTGTTACTTGAGTCATTGTTGCTGTTCACGCTTTTACTCTTGTTGGTCGCGGAGGTGGTTACAGTATTAGGCGCAGCTGGAGCATTTGTCGATTTTCTTCGACCGTGATGAACGTTATTGTGAGCGGTGCTGGTGCTACCAACTTTCCCATTAGATAACGAAGTATTTGGTTTACCATGATTGTTCTGAGGAGCATTATTGCTCAGAGGTGCTTTGGTTTGTGAAGATGAAGACGAGATGAAGCCTTTGTTTCCTTTTTGGTTCACGGATGGGTTAGCACTGTTGCTACTATTCGCTGCGGATTGGGAAGACTGGCCGTATGGTGCAATAGGTGGTATTAAGTTTGTTGATGAAACACGGTGAGTTTTTGGCACATGCTCATCTTTCGTTGTTCCTGAGTGATTGATCATGATGATATTACTAGTACTATTATTATTACTACTACTGCTTGTTGGTGCTGGTCGATTGCCACCAGCACTGGCGTTACTACTACCGCCGGCGCTCTTAGTAACAGAAGCGGAAGCATGGTCACGAGCCAGTGGAGCCATGTTCATGTTCTTCACTTCCGGATTATTTCTGCTTGACAAGCCTCCTCCGCTGTTGCTGCCTACTACTGCTGTTGTTGAACTAAGAGATGCTTTTCTCAATCCGCCCTCAGAATGCTTCCTACTTGACAGGTGCAGGTTGGTGTGATTTACTGCTGATGGTTTTGAGGTGCAAAGACCGGCTTCAATTGAGTGAACTGAGCTTCTGTCCCTGTCACCTCGAAAAAACCTGTTAGCATCCATGCTGGCTCTCATCATACCTCCGCGACTCATTTCTAGGTCACTACATATTTCTGGTGATCTCGGCCCATTGGCAGCGTGTCTAGACTCAGCTTTGGTTTTGAAGAGACGGGACACCTTTTTACTTTCACCACAGGGTGACAACAGTTGCGGAGAATTTTGTGAACAACATGACATATCTCCACCTATTCTTATATGATGATCACGTTCACCAACAACTGGTGGTGGTGGAGCTTTGCCCTTCTTTTTTGAGCGAATTTGCTTCTTTGCAGGACTTTCTTGAATCAATGTAAAACTATTAGGAACTGGGGAAATTGAGCGTTGTGGTGAGCTATCATCCCTATGATTGTCATCTACATCTCGAAGATCAGGCTCACTGTCATAATCCCTGCTACTGCTTCCACCTTTTGAGGATGCGCGTCTTGGCCCATTCCTCTCCATCATTCCATTGTACTCCATAACGGAGAGATTGGGTGTTGATCTTCCCGAGGCAGGCAATATCATGTCGCCATTAGGACAAGAGGCTGTGCTTCTTTTCCTCATTGCTCTCCGTAAATCTTCTGCCTCGGGGCTGTGGGGATCAAGCTCACTGAGGAGCTTTCTCCCCGAAATTGTACCACCTTGATGGAGAATAGCTCCATTGGATGTTGGTTTAAGTAGTTTGGCAGCACTCGTAGGATTTACTGAAGGAAGCACTTTGTGTGGTGAAGGAAGTCTTTGAGCTCCATGATAGCCACGCGTTGGCAAGTACCCCTTCTTCATACGATTATTTCCAGACTGCTGCTCTCCGAGGTCACTAGAGGTGGCCCATTTTCCATGACCACGATAGTCATGATGCAAATGACGTGATTTTATGTGCCCATTGTTATAGCTTGAATTGTTGTTCCCCATTCTTCGTCGTTTTGTTTAGATTTCTTAAATCTGTGCCCTCTGACTGCCTCTTCTAATTTTGCACATTTCCTAAAACAACATGAAATTTATATATTAAATTCCAATCGTTCGAAGTTTGCTCAACTACCAATCTGATACAGGTGACAGTATTCTGTCTGCACCATGTAAGAAATAACTTCTTACGCTCAGCACAATGGCTTCAATGTGTTAGTAGTGGATTATGCTGTATGCAAATGAATGTACGGTACATAATGTATGTTGATTGTACAAATAAGGCTCATCAGTCTTGCAAAAGGGTGAAGTGTAACGGAGCACCATCTTGTAAATGTTTTCAATTACAATCAATTTTCATTTACTGGTTTGTATATGATAATAATTTTGAAAATTTTAAACAAGAAATTTCTTGCTCAAACATTTTAACATTCAGCACACCTTCGCGAAAGCTGATGGCTTTTAAATGTTCCTGATTCACGCAGATTTCAAAACGAAGGTCGAAATGTAACGCTCAATGATGCACTAAATACTGAAAGTGTTATACCAAAATTTTCACAACTCAGGACATATGCGTGGCACCGAGTAATTGCAATTTCGTATATTGATGATGGTGTTGATAATCTGTATTTTAATTGCCTGTAACCATAATATCTTCTTATATTTGGGGAGTTAGAATAAAATAGGATACCTAAACTAACAGTTGGAATGTAATTTTTAAAATCTCTGTTATATCACATCCAATAGTGGATATTATTTCAATATGAATGGAGAATATTACAAATTACAATACATTCGCAAGCAGTTGAATGCACATGAACAGAGCAACTCCTCACCCTCACAGACTCACACACTTGCTCAATGTAATCCAATGCAAGTCACATATCTTCATTTTATCCGCATGGAACTGCGTGCATATGGCTTCACTTTCTTTCTGTCACTGTCCCAAATTGCATATTTATTATTTACCCTAATTTTGTAGTAGTCCCCTTACCCTTTTGCGTTCTCCTATAATTAGATCAGTTGCATTTCCTTACTTTTGTCTTTCATATTTCTAAGCTTTCACTTCATGTTTTCGATCTAATTAGCAATAATTAGATTGATCCGTATTATGTAATCATTGTATCAAGTACAAACCAACAATCGTAAACGGGAGTGAATTTTCCACCCCTTCCAAACACGTTTGAACAAACAAGACTCCTCCTTGAGTCTTCCAGAAGCTTTCCTCACCGATAACACATTCGATGGTTTGAAATCAAATTTAAGGTACAACTATAAAATGATGCACTGAAGGACCGAAGACAAACTACTTTCAAAATATTATTTCACACACATCAACCACTTTGCAAATCGGAGAAATCAAGATTATCTCCCAAATTCTATTAAACAACTACACACATTACAGGAGGTTATTCATCTCATTAATTTCCGCAATCAGCTCAACAGAAGCTTGTACATTTTTATGCAAATTTTTTATAGGATGTAGGAAACCACTTTGATGGCAAGATGGCAACTGTACTTTTCAAAATATTACGTATTATGATATTTTTGTGGTATCACTTACTATCTGCGTGTGTATTTGTGTGTAAAAGGTTGCCCACTACTTATTTCATTTTAATACTTAATTCCCTTTTTGTGAAATTTGTAAAATGTGCACATAAAGTATTTTGTACTCTTTAATATTTCCTTTCCTTCTGTCTGTTCAGTGAGTCTCCCTGCTCTTTTCTTGCCCTTTTGTGTGTACTTTAGAAATTACCCAAATTTCTAAATTTCATTAAGAGAATGGATCCTCCTAAACAGGTTATATTAAAAAAATACCCATCACCTGCTTACAACCACCACCACCATTTTACCATTTACCATCATTCATGAAAGGAATTTGTATTTTTTATCTCGTTCTTCACTGTTTATATGTTACGTACATTCATATTGATACAACAATGTATTAACTACTCAACCAACAACTTATTACTATGTATAGAAAGGAATGAGGTCATGAGGTCTTTTTTCTTCTTGCCTGTTTTTTCCTTGATTGGGGTACTCTGGTATACAACTACGTGATTAGAAGGACAATAATCCACCATGTTTCTTCAGTAGTTTTAAAACTCCTCACATCACCAAACTTTTCACTGACTGGATCCTACTTTTCAAAAAACTATTTAATAATAATTATATTCTCCTCGTTGACTAATGGAACTTTTAACCTTTTTTCTCCTCTCTTTACACTACACTTTAACCATTTTTTTTAGCGAAATGCCTTTCTAAAAATACACTGTGTACAATCACAATTCACAACAATCCTATCCTCCTCCTATCCCCTGCATATCTCGTATGTAATGAATGTTTCAATAGACTGAAAGGAATCTGCAAATCAATGAAAAATATACATAATTAATTTCGCTCACTAGTAAAGTGCGGAGAGGAGTACACTGACGGAAAAACTAGCCATACATAAAAAGGTACTGCCAACAACAGTGCCAACTCCAACTGCACTTTACTGTACACTGTGCACTCCACTCTGCCTCTTTAAAAACTGCAATGATAATATTATTATGATGGCAATGATAGTAAAGTGTGAGAAAGTGTGAAAGGTAGTTGGTTTGGTAGTACTATTACATTACATTACATTGCACAGTCAACAGTAAAGAGTATTTCTATGCTGCGCACTGGCACTTATGTTACCTATATTGATATAATATATATATCCTTCTGCATTTGGCATTGCGCATTTCATTGTTGCATTCAACTACTCCACACTACATTTAACATTGTAATGTAATGTGTAACTAAAAAATAATACCATTATATTACCCTTCTACTCTACCATTACTAACCAAAGGCATATATAGCTCTAGCTTTAAGTTAAAGTGTATGAGATTGTGACGACGATGAGATACGTAATGCGATGAGATGGATGAGAAGAGCTAAATAACTGTAAAAAGGTAGGAAAAAAGAGGCTAAAACACATTATGGGTACATGGATGGGTAGGGTTGAAAAAAAATATTATGTGGAGATGTAATGATCATCATGATGATGAAGAATCCTAAGATCCCACACATACAATCAAACAACTTACAGGTACAATAATTTTATGCAGACAACTACAAAACTCAGACTACTTCTGCAGCCGTAGTAGTACAACAGGGAGAGACGAGAAAAACATAATCTGATGGGGATGCGGATTGAATGTTATAGTTTTGGTTTTGCTCCTTCTTACCGAGATTGTTGAGTGTGTGTGTGCGTGCAGGTGAATAATGATGCGCTCATTGCGTTCCATTGTTGCTCCTTCTATGATGTGATGTGATATGAAAAGATGATGATGATGATGATGATGGTACTGATGCTGCTGGTGGTATGGTGCTCATTTTCAATGAGGATAATCATGGCTTGCGTTGCGTTTTGCGTTGTCGAAGAATAAAAAAATATCTCGTTCTTCACCGACAACTGACTTTGTGCTTGTAGCTTGTGCTTTAATGTTTAATGCCTAAATGCACACCTGCTCGATGCTCTGATGCTCCTCTGACTTTGTTCATTTAAAAATGCTTTTGGCTTTTTGCATTTTACTGTTTATGCGTTTTATACCTAATTTTTATACAGAGAGTGAAAAGCATTGCCTTTAGGTGCAGACGAGAGTTTGACTTGAAGCGGGAACTGTGAACAGGTGGTTATTTTCTGATGCAGTCTTGATGTAAATAAGGATGAAGAATGAAGGATATGTTTTGTGTATGTAATTATGGGGCGAGGCTGAGTTTTATACGTTTAGTTGGAGAAGTGCATTGATGATACACAGACAATCTAAGAGATAAAAATAAATGTTGAATGTGTGTAAATATTACTGCAGGTAAAGTAATTATAGGATTTGGATTTTGAAGTAAAAGGGAGACACCCTTCTTGTCACAGAAGCGACAAAATATTTTGTTGAGGGATTGGTTTGCTAGACACTAGCTAGAAGAAGAGAATAATTATAAGGTTTTAATAAGGTGCATTTTTTTGTCATTTGTTGAAAGCAGATTAAAACTGGTGAGCACGGAAGAACGGTACTGGTTTGTGGTTGAGAGATTTTCACACTCAAGTTGACATTGAAGTTGGAGTAAACTTGAAAAAACAAAAGGATTATAAAATGGCGATGCACTCGGCTATTAAAGGGAAGCTTATAGCGGTGATTGGAGATGAGGTAATTTTGATAATAATCAAATTATTATAATTTTTAATTTGTTCTGTCTCTGGTGACTGGTCAGCAGTTTGCTGGAAGTATTGTATCATGTCACATATGTGTCATGTGGCAATGTGATTTTATGTTTTGTCATACTACTGACAAACAACAAATGAAAATTATGAAAATTAAAACACTTCTGCCGACTCGTTGGTAATTATTGACAAGACATTTTACATATCAAATTATATTTCCTTGTTCATTGTTGATTGTTGTCATTTGTAACTTGTTGTTGAAGACCTTATACATTATATAGTTAGAACCTGGCTGGAGCTGATTGATCAATTATATAGTTTATTTTAAAACAAGACACGGGGTAACGGGATACTTAAATGTAATTTTTAACTTCACTTGCTGTATATCAAACTGAACGAAAGAAGAACAAAATCTTTCCCTTTTCTTACTACATATTACGTATACTTGATACTATCAACTATTGACTATGCGTACTGACTACTAACAGAGATGTCGGATAGTTATAGTTAGTCATTAGTACCTGTCAGCATATACATAAGTCCAAGTCAGTGGAATTGGTTGGAATTTTTTAGGTACCTTATTTATTTACTCTTAGTTTGTAGTTCAGATTCAGAAATGTTTGTTAGAACCGAGGTTGGAGGTTTGAGGTTAGGCTGAAGGTCAAACGTTGTTGGATGGATGTTCGAGGTATGTAATTTATTTAGCAGTCAAATTGTTAAGCAGAAAATAATGTAATAAAGTAATTACTGTGAAATTATGGACTTGTTAGTTCAGCTAGGTTTGCATTAACAAAAGACAAAACTTATTTGCTTTTTAGAAGCTTCAAAAATTCTTTCCCCTTTTTCATTTTTAGATAGTACAGTTTAGTACTTTTCGTCCTGAGGAAGTTTTTACATTATCATTTCATATGTTTAATGTTAGGTTCTAATGTAAACGACATCTTTAACCCTATTCACACATTCAACTGATTCAACTGATTCAACGCATCCTTTTCTGAACACTGGATGCTGAATGGTCGACCTTGAAGCAAAATTGCTTTTAGTAATTCTAATATTGAAATTAAATTCATTGTTTGGTTGCAGGATACCTGCGTTGGATTTTTGTTAGGTGGCATTGGAGAAATCAACAAGAATCGCCAGCCAAATTTTTTCGTTGTTGATAAAAGTAAGTTTTGAATATAAAGATATTCTGATTTTGAATTACTAAATTAATAAACTGGAATGTGTATACGTGTACACTACTTAACATGTATTTTTCTTTCGGCAGACACTAGCATCAGTGAAATAGAAGAAACTTTTAAGAAGTTTATCCGCCGAGACGACATCGACATAATACTTATTAATCAGAACGTAAGAAGGCAATTTATTTCCAAAAATGTTTACTCTTGTTATTTTAGTTTTGTGTCTTTGATAACGAATGTAACAAGGATTCAATGAATTTACTTTTGGATTTTACGATTTAATAATGCATGATTGAAATAAGGGAAATGCTAATGAGTACTTTAGAGAAATTTGCATTTAATCAATCAAATTAATTTTGGGATTTTACTTTTTGCTTGTAGGTAGCTGAGATGATTCGATATGTGATAGATACTCATACTACTCCTGTTCCTGCAGTGCTTGAAATTCCATCTAAAGACCATCCTTACGATCCAGCGAAAGATTCGATTTTGCGTCGAGCCAAAGGTATGCCGTTTTTACCGCACAATGTATCTGTATTTTTTATCATGATTATGATTAGATGATAAACATGGTTATTGACGAAAAACTTCTAATCCACTATTTTTAGGCATGTTTACCCCAGAAGAATTTCGCTAATTCGTTTTGGAGGGTTTCCAACAAGATGTGTGCGGGTGGTTTCATTATATATTCAAAAACAATTACGATAATGATGATGTGATTGGCTCTATACCGGTCGAACGGTAGCTCATTAGAATGAAACATTGTAATAATATCAACGTCTCCTATACCAAAGTGGAATGAATTGTATCATCCATACTGCATAATTAGTTGTGATAGACCCCTAATCATCTTTTAGTATCTTGCTGTCATTCCATTGAATGCTAGTCGATAGATTGTTTCAGAAGCAACAAAAAAACCTTCACGAAAATTTCGCAGCTTCTCGTTATGTAAAATGAAAATGTTATCTCTAATTTGTTCTTCGGGCAATGGAAATCTCATAATTATTACGTAGTTAGTACAAGGTAGTATAGTGATTAGTATGCGCGGAGAATGTTTTTGTCATGAAATAGCACAATCTGCCCTTGATGTAAGAGGAATATTAAAAATTGAATCAGCGTGTGTACAAATAAGGGCTGTAAAAATTGTTTTGTAAAAATAATAATCAATAAAATCCCACGTTTTTTTCTGACAAACCTCCGATAAACATAAATTATAAAAATAATGAAGGTCTTTTTAAACGTTTTATTCAATTCACTAACCAAATGACATAATGAACCTTTAGAAAGAACGGATAACCCCTATCAGTTTACGAAGTCGTAATAATGGATGAGAAACTAATAATTGATAACGAAGTACGAGTATACATTTTTTAAATTTAACTTCCCTATACCTGTCATCAATGCAAACTTCATCATTAAGGAACTAATTTTTCATCTGATACTCGCAACTTGTTTGCTGCGATAAGATTCTGTTAATTGTTGCTTAAGCATTGAATCAGAGAATACCATTAGACTATCATATCGAGTCGTAAAATAGCATATGAATAAAATTGACTTCACATTTCACAGGAAAATTAAACTGATGTGCGATGTGCCCTAGCCCTTAATACTCCCAGTCTGGTAGATCATAATATGCATGCAGCATTGACTGAAACTGGATCAAAGTGACACAAGGCAATGCACTATGATATAGCATAGACCTAGTATTGCTTTTTTATCTGTCTACGTCATATAAAATAGATGCACTGCATAGCATTTCTTAAAACTCCTACATGAATTTGCTTACATAATGTTCAAGCTGAAAGGTACAAATATCATAGTCTGCAACTACAGCATTTGAGGTCAAAAATAAACTTCCGACTTTCTACACGAAGATGGCCCACAAAGACACTTTGACCCAGCAGCTAGGTCTTGAAGGTTTAGAATGGTCATAAGTCTGCCGGGAAACCATGTTGGTAGGTCAATCTTAAGGGAAATTGGGCCAATAGTCGAGTTTCACTCTCTGTATCTAGTACACCTTTACTTTCGTTTAAGCATCCTCACCTGTATTCAGTCTCACTGTGGGCTCAACCAAACAATATAAACAGACAGATCTTGCGATTGCAAAGACCTTTTGTTGCTAATATTCAATACGTGCGTATGCGACTCTATTGCATTGCAACAGCCGCAAATAACAGCATACATAAAGTTATCTGCTTTTCGGAATATGCCGTTTACATTTACATTTAAAGGCATGCAGATGCAAATAGATTGTAAATGGACACAATAGAATGTGAACATTATCCATTGTGGTCTATGATTATATTATTGCAAGCTATTCATTTATGTGCATTCACCATGCATCACCACCACTGATGTGTATATAGCTGTAGACAATTTTACATTCACTATTGCGTGCAGATTGCGTATGCACGCTGCAGGAGTCTTGAATTCAATATTATGTGATACAACTATACACTGGTACATATATGCATATAGTATGTACTGTTTAAACATACTACAGGTAGTAACATGCATTACCATTTTTAACCATTCATCATTGTTGCATTCGCAGCAACAATGAGGAATAGGAAAAGAAACTTTTCATTGATTCGTTCATTACTGATTGATGTTTTGGACGTTGTGCAAGCAGCGTGAACAATGTGAATGTGCGTAGCGTATGCATAATTAATAGAGAAGAGGTGTGAAATAGTTCCTTTATCAGTTACCAATCCTATAAAACCACATTATGTTATGCACATCTGCATATAATGCAGCCTGCATAATAAACTGAAGTCAAACTTCTACTATGCTACATCGTCCATATCACGTATTAATAATATGCTTAAATTTTAAAATAAAAACATTTTTACATGAGAACATGCATACAAACAAGGATCTGTTTATCATTTTCGCTTTTATTGCTGCCATAAAAAGATGATATGTTCAGTGCAGCGTGCACCATATAAAACTATTTATAATTGCAATGGTGATTGGATTGGGAATTTAGAAGATGCCATTGCAATCGAATTAGTTTTGATGAACAAGCTTGCAAGCAAAAGAAGGGTGGTGAAGGGGTAAGGTAAGAGTACTCAGTAGTCATGCAATGTTGTACAAAGATAAATTAATCAAATTATTTGTATATAGTTCTTACACAAGGCAATTTTAATATTTGTCGTGTTATGACTGCGAACAATAATGTGCACAGCATGTTCAATGTTGTACTTGTCGTCTGCAGAAGTACCCTTCTTGGATTCTTCTGCTTCAGTCTATCTTGGTTCCTTATGGTTTTGTTTGGGTTGCGTTGCATTGGAATCTCTGCAGTCTCTAAGCATTTCTTCTTCCCTTAACCTATTAACCTACCCTTATGCCAGTTAGTCCACAATTATGTACGTTTCAGTTTCTTTCTGAATCCTCTTGAAGGCACTTTGATTCCAAAAAGGGATTGCAACCTAGCTATTGAGTTTATGAAGCTGAAGTTGTTTCAATGAACATTTTAATGAGGAAGTGTAAATCACAATTTGGTTCATGTGTTACTTACCCAATTAACTTGCAGTTGAGAGCAGATAGAATATGTATACTGCAGGCTCATAAAACTAGTCATAAGAAATGGAAAGCGAAAGTCAAGGCTTTAACTCATTCTTCCTTTGCCTACTTACTGAGACTTTTAAGTCAGACGCCACTTTTCTCGAAATCCAGATCACAAAATGGACTCTTCTAATATTGCTAAATACATGAATTTAGTAATCTTTCAGCATTACTAAAACTAAGCCACCTAGATTTCCTCGTTGGGCTATATCGTCCAATTATAATAATATGCAATTCGTAATACTTTCATTGTTGCTTGTTGTTATGAATAAACGTGCTTGCATCAACTATAGACTCTCCTTTGCGGTTTCCGTTCATTTTATCAACAACTAAAGTGGATTCCAATTAAAAATAAGTAGCTCAGCTGCAATTTAATTGATGCGGTATTGGGCTACCAAAATTCTAAAAATAGTATGAATCAGTCTGGATAAAATTTGTTCCACATATTATTGTTAAACTTATTTGGATAAATTAACTATTCAACTAGCTTCAATAGCAAGCTTAAAGTTGTATGAACTTTCATTTTCATTCTAAATCATCACACATATGTCACCAGTAAACAACTACTTATCGTTAGGTTAAAATTACAAATACTCTTTTCAAAGTGGCCCTACACAGATACACATTGACATATTTGGCATGCTTAGATTTGTATGTGTTTGTATCTTCTGCATTATTCAGTGTTCATGGTGCTTACTGATAATGACTGTCTATGAAAAAATGGCTTTTGCAACAAGGAAGGCAGTACAACAATCCAAAGAATGCACTCTCCCCATTCACACCTTAAAAACAAAGTCACGATGAGAGCACCAATAACAATAGCGATTAACAATGAAGTGCATCATGAATTCTTTCATCCTCATTTGTATTGCTTTTGTTGAGCATAAAATCTTTTGTGGTTCATTGACAAAAAAAGAGCAAGAACAACGGTGTCACGAGTCACCGTGTACAGTCAACAGTACGGGGATACATTTTATACTAGTGGCGACCGGGTCAGGTATTTAACTGTTGAATAGTGTCGCAAAACTCGTATCTGTGCACATTGCCAATGCATGAAGCAACAGTCAACAATGAAGTCTCTTTATACAGCAATCACGAATTTTCGCAAGTACGAACTACTTACGAGTCGCTTCAATTTCAGTTGAATGATATACATGATGAACATTACCGGCTGCGCCTGTGTCGACCATTCAATAATACATAAGCGTTTTGTGAAACCGAGATTACTTTGATCAATACTGGCGATGATGAGAGAAGCATTCTTGAATGAATTCTTATTTGAAATCTGGGCAGTGGGTAGTAAGACCAATAAATAACTGTGGATGTCTGCAATAAACCTGAGCAATCATAATTTTTATAATGCATACATTCACTCCCTTTTCAGTTAAGCCTATGACTGGTATTTACACATGTACCCATGTACGTACGTACTTCGTACTTTGATAGTTTCATATTTCATATATAATTGCGATAATCATGATTCATGATGATGAAAATGGCAATGGTGATGATGAGCCGATGAGCATTTACAATTACGTACACATGCCTTGTGTGCAATAATAATTAGAAATGGGATGGCTCAGGCTAAGTTATTTAGTATAAGTTCATATCATATTGACTGAATATTTTCAGAACCGGAAAGGTAGTTTCACTCACATTTTTGATTTTTCTGAATATGAGATATGTTGGAGGCCTTC
>JAANSM010001786.1:0-17091 GCA_036850725.1 Orchesella villosa
CTGTGCCATTTCGACACTTCTTCGAAGCTACGGACCATTCCTTGAAGTGCTCACACCAACTCTGAATTTCGGAATTGTGCCTTTAGCATCCGAAACTATGAAGACTTTAGCGATGAAGAATGGAGGGTACACAATAATACATTAACTTCGGGTTTTATATTAATTAGATTGAACTAAATCGAGACGTTTGAAAAGCATTATTGTGTCTACAGAAATCGTCCATTTAAATGGATAGCCCGAATAGCTGCAGAAGGGATGAAAGATGAAAATGACCGAGAGTTATCTGGACACCAAACCACCATCTACACAAAGCGTCTTGTTAGAATTTGGCCCGAGTGGGGCGTTCTTGACCCTGGTCAGGAGCTTGGACTTCAAGTGTATTTTGCTGCAGAGGTCCATTAGTATCCATTTATAATGCGATTTTTAGCAGACTATTATTTCAGCTCGGTTAGTTCATTTGTTGTCACTTGTTCACATAAATCCATTTAATCATTATAATGTTAGCTCAATGGAGAAGTTGCTTCATACGTTGAAGTCATGGTGGAAGGGAATCCCGAAAGTATTGTTAGCGTCCCAGTTTACGCAGAGATAGAACTTCCAACTCTTGCCATGGAGCGGGGACGAATTCTCTTTGATGCTAATTCCTTCATCAGTCAACCTGTCCAAAATGGAACATGTACCATAGTCAATCCATCCGGTTTTAATATAGCGTTCGTTTGGCAATGCCCAGTGGGACGGCAGTGCAAACTCTGCAAAGTTCACATTCACCCTCGAAATGGAATCGTACCTGCGAAAGGAAAAATGGAATGCTCTGTGAGTATTGAATCTTATGTACACGATGAACCATTAGAATTAAACAACTTGTTTGTACCATGTTGTGTCGACGGAATGCGTGAACCTCTTATACTTAAGATTGAGTCAGATCAGAAATAAATAAAATATTATTTGCAATAAAGAGCAAATTGGATCAAATTATTAAACATGAGTTAAGACTTCTTCATTGTCGATTCTTTTTCTAAATATCGCATAATTTACCTTAAGAATATAGTAATTTCCCATTGATCATCTAAAACATATCATGAATAACAATTTCAAAAAGGTTCACTATTTATGCAAATTAATAGTTTGTATGCCAATAAATTTTATTCAAAATGGGGTGGCGTGCCATCGTTGAATGCAATAATTACTGTGCGGCAAATTACATAATTAATTTAATCACATGAAGAATTTGGAACAATACCCACAGGCAAACAGCAATGCCCACTGGCTACAATACTTCAGTTTTTGCAATTATATTGCTGAAATTTATTACATTACTACACGTGGCCGTGGCTAAGTTTTTGAAGGAATGTCTATGATATGATACATATATGGTGATACAGAAAAGTATGATTCGATTAACTTATTCTTCTGCAAATATTAAAAGGTAAATAATTACACCACGAAATGCCTGAAATGCAATATCAGCCGAAAAATATATGGGCATAATAATTAGGTATTGTTTATGCGTGTAACTTCCTTCATATCAAAACATTTTGCTTCAAAATTGTGTATTGGCAAATCATTATTATTAATTCGAACTGTTTCTCACAAAATAGATGAAGCTATTGTCGACCCCTTATATTTTTTATTGACATAAGATGCGGATGTATAGATCTGCTGATGAGCAATGATTCTAAAAATTGGCTGTTGGTTATATCGACTGCTAGAATTACTTTGGTAAAGTAACTTCTTCAGTGAACAGCTTTAATATGTGCGCCCTCAGGTACAAAGAATCACGCGCATAATGACCATAATCGTAACTTGTGATTTACCATGATGAGTAAATAAGCTACTAATTGAGAAATCCATTCATTCGTTTAAGTACAACCACATATTTTTAGTTATGTTATGATAAGGTATACGACTTGAATGAACTTTTCATTCACAAACTTAAAAACTTCTTTGCATCACCAATCGCCGCGTCTAATACGACTACATTTCCTATCCTATTTTGTGTACTTCTATCAAATCAAATCAAGTAACAATTTCCGGTTTCACAGCTACTTTTTTACTCATTTCTGAACCAAATTGTAGTGCATCTAGCATCAAGCTAGACGAACGTCAAATTCCTATTTCCTGTTTCGCATTCTCTTTTAAAAGTAGCTAAAAGCTTGAAAATTTTAGATAAGGGGGTGGCTCAATAATTTTTTGCAGCACTAGAAATGTATAGTATTTACGTATTTTGTAGACAGACGTGACGTGTGCCTGTCTGCCTTTTTCATTTCATCAATAGTGATTGAGTTCCACATTCTCAAATTTTGAAAAGGAAACACGATGGATTAATTGAATGCAATAAACCAGCAATTTAGGAAAAGGAACAATCGTGTGAATTACACACATGATAAATGCATTCAACAGCTAAATTATGCAGTAGAAGAATATACTGCATGATAGCAAAAATAATGCATTATACATAGCATTTTATATCGGAAAATTTTAAATTTTTTCTGCTAGATTTCGCTTAACTGGCAGAACCTGTCATTTTAGAATTGTGAGACAAAAAATGCATGTCGAACATAGGAAGGTGAGGTGATGGGGTTTGGGGTTTCCTAATATGGCTGGCTTCTGCATATCCCAAAAATGATGTACTTAATTATTTCTACGTATATCGATAGAAAATTACAAAGTTGTTAAATTAATGTAGGTACTAACAAATTGTTGCTTTTGCCCTATTTTTTCAAAGCAGAATATCGTCATTCCAAAGTTTACGTATGATTACGCTATTGCTATCTTATCATTACGTACATCTCATACAAACATCTTGATTACAGCAGTTATATTATGTACATTTAAATTTGCTTAATTACCCACGTGGGACTTCAGGTGATATGATATATTTTCAGATGAAATGGCCATCAACCATCATCATCTTGGTCAATCCTGAGTAAACATGTGTACAAATTTAAGTATGTTCAAAAAATTGAAACATATTTTAACATATCAATAAAAGTTGCTCCTGACATAATTCATTATTGATTGGAGTAATCGACACGTTGAGAAATTACATCCTACATCCACCACATGAAAATTATATATATGCCTCTTGGATGCACTAGCAAACCATTTGTTTCAAATTCTAAAATGCATCATGATTCACGATGATGCTTACGTTGCATTGCAGCTCATGGTGCATTAGTTTTTGTTAAGGAATAGTTAATAGTTAATGGGTTCATTTAGAATGCAGGGCATGAAGAACTACATGACATTTACTGCTCTACAGCCATTTCCTTATATGTATATAGGTAAAAACAATAAGAGGTTATCTGTTAGGCGTGTACTTACTTATATACAAGTTTTCAAATTGTAAATCATGTCACATCAATTTTTTTTCCAAATAACGAGTCAAGTACATGACAAAAACTAGAGTAGATATAGTTTACTGCTAGTTTTTTTTGCTAATTTGTATCGATCGACACAAACAGAAGAGCAAAAGGTCTTCGTCATTCTGTGTCTGCTTGGCATTAGATAATTTAAAAGTGCTCATCTATGGTGTTGATTTGTATGTAGGTACTTATCCCTTATCCGTTCCCTAATAAATATGCGATCAATATCCCTGATAATATGCTTGCATTTAAAAGTGATATTTCCGCATTATTCTTGAGTACTGAATGAGAGTGAGATGACCATCAAGTCAAGTTATTATGAAACTGATGAGATAAAAAAACAAAGCAACAGCTTGCCGAACTCTAATCACTAGCTAATAAATTTTTAAGGTGATTCCTCATCCAAGGGACGTTCCTTGATATAAAGTATACAGTTGTAGCGTCACTGGTATAGTCAATAGTGAGATAAGTGAGCATCTCGTAGTAAGACGACAACTATTTCAAAGAATTCTTAATGTGTATAACATATAGATCCTCGCTACTCACATTCACCCACGGAAGGCATTGTGTGTGAGTAGTTATCAATGCGTTATTAAATAATCCCTTATGCACAAATTACAAAGTGCAACTGTCTGTATAGCGCACGTTTAGCATACATACAACTACTTTCTGTCACTTTATCACAGCAAAAAGATGCATTGCAGACTGCACACACTGCATAATGCATGAAAAATACTTTTTGACAACAAAGACATTTTCACGTTTACGGCATAAGTGTCTTCTCACCTCACTTCGTTGCATACCTGATCTGAAGACTTGATGAGATATCAGATCTGTGCAAAAACAGCGTGAGAACCAATAAGATATACTATAAAAATCTAAGCAGGCGATCAAAATTGTAACATTATCGTTACAGATGCTCGCATGTACATAACACATTTATAATAAACCCACTCAATACAGAACGCAGGGCGTCAAGCGTCAATGATATCAGTTGAAAGTTTAGATTCGTGAATGAGTTGTGGTCAGAAAGTGTAAGTGGCAAATAGTAAAGCGACGTAATGATACACTTTTAAAAATTGTTGACTGTTGGTTCAAAGCATAAAAACAAACATCCGGTTAAACTCTAGATCGAAAAATCAGATTTAAGGAAACTTTCATGATGAATTTATTTGTAAGTGTGTAGTCATTTTTATTTTAAGTATATTTCATTTTAGTGTGATTCCGTGATTCGATTAGTGTTTTTAAACATTATAGATCTACTTCTGTATTCCTTTGATTGTGACGGGAAATCCTACTCCTGGAACTTACGGGGAAAGGAAACAAGATACTCAGAAGAATGATGCTCAGAATCCGGAAACATCGGAAACTGAAGCGTATTCTAAGTACGCTTTCGGTGCTAATGTTGGTTACAGGGGTTCCGTTTTAGACCAATTTGTTGTAGGTGAGTCTTGTCTTGGGGGTAATGAAATAAATCTATCTAATAGCTTGAAAACAATTTGTATTTTTTACATTTTATTCTACAGATCAGCAAGGTGAATATCGTAGGGTACCTATAATTGAAGATACAGGGGCCGTAGGTAAACCAGCCCTTTACAATCCCAACCATCTCGCAACTCCCACGAGAACTGCTGATATTTCTGACATTTCCAACATTTACAATACGCTCAGAGATAGAGCAACTGGAAGAGATGTGCCCACAAGAGCTAATCAAGCTAATCAAGCTGCTTCACCATCATATGAATATGGTGTACCGCAATTAGCAGCAAATCCAGCATTACTGAAAGTTTCAAACTATGCAAACCCACTACTGTCTGCCCAGTTAGCTCAACAACAGTATGAACATCGATTAAAAACTATCGCTGCACTTCAAACTCCAGTAGCTTCACCTCAGTACTATTCTCAAGTTCCATTGGGCATTCCCCAACAACAATTGGTCTCATTGCATGCTCCTCAAACAGCACTTGTTCAACAACCTCTGTATCAAAATGTCTTGGTTCCCATTCATCAGTCGCCATACGGCCAGGGTCATGCTCATGCTCAAGCATTATATCAACAGCAGGCTGCACTCCAAGCTGCCCATGGTCATGCTAAAGCTTTGTATCAACAGCAGGCAGCACTCCAAGCTGCCCAAGGCCATGCTGAAGCTTTATATCAACAGGAAGCAGCACTCCACGCTGCCCATGGAGTTGAGCAAATCTCACTAGCCCAACAAGTGGTTCCAAAACTTCAAGTACCTCTTCTAAAAACTGCTTATGCACCAACGATTCTACAAGCTCCTATATACAAAACAATAAATGTTCCTGAAGTTGCCCCTCTTTTGAGAACTGCCCCTGGAGTACAAGCAGAAATTGTGGCAGCTGTAGAGGAACAAGTTCCACACGGGCCTATTACCCTAACTAAAACCCGTTTAGCGCAGCCACTTTACTCGCGTTTTCTTCCGTCAGACGCAGTATTCGTGGCTCCAAAAACTCCTAACGTCTTTGTGCAAAAGGCTATTTTCAAAGCAGCATCTGCAGCAGCAATTTCACCAGTTCTGACGGAAAAGGCGGTTTTGAAAGCAGCTTTAGCTCCAGTATACAACGCTCCTGCGTATCGGACTTCAGAAAGGAGTCATTAAAGCTCCTTTGCTAACACATTTTGTCCAGAATGGATATTTGGAACCGGGACTACCCACCAAGATTTTGTCATCACAGAAAGCGTTAGTAAATACTCTTATTTCGGATGCGGGGAAAGCACACTACGGACACCATGGACATGGGAATGGTTTAGCTGGGTTAGCAGCAGGAACTGGTATTGAGTTGGTGCCATCTCTTTCGTACGGTTTCTCATATTCATTGTATCCAAAGTCTAATGGGATATATGGGGCACCACAACCTTTGGTGAAGGAAGCATTAGCTTACAATGGACACCAAGGTCATGGCCACCATCATAGTATTAAGAAGTAGAAATTCGAAATGAAGTTGACTTCATAGTATCTCATTCTGCCTTATCGTTAGTTATGCCTGGTGATCTGGTGTTCAATACTTCAAGTAACTCAATTTTTAAAGAACTCTGCTTATTACCCCTTTGTGTAAATATGTAAATCCTGATGTTCTTATCTGTTTATGAAACTGCTGGTGCTGGCCATAAATTCATTTGTAATTGCTAGTCATTATGAAGTAATAGGATGCGTATAATTTTATTCCTAATGAACTTCAAAAATTAAACTGATGTACAAGGACTATTTTTTGGAATTCTGGCTTGAATGTAACTTCTTATCCCTCCCTAGACCTAAAACTTTTCCTTAAGAAAATGACAAATTAATGGAAACTATGATGGAATACTGTAGGGTTTTGTTACGTTTTTTAAATCTTTATAATACAAACTTGAATAACATTGTTGTATACTATAAACAAGTGTTTATTTTATATAATAAAAATTGCGTGTTGTACATGAATTACATTAATTCTTTATTACTAAAGTAAAGATCATATTATATTGATGGCGTTCATAAGTATAAGTATAAATTAGTAATGATAAACGTGTACATCGTCCTCAAATAAAATTCATGTTTGATTTCTACGACATAATTAAATGCTCATCATTTTTTGTGTAATTAATATGCACAAATCAGGAAATCTAAATAATTCGATCTTTACTTGAACATTTGCTTTCATATAATAGTCACGCAAAACCTGAAATCTGCGTAGTACTAAATGCAATTCATCTAATCAAAAGTATCGAATCGGTCAATTGCTTGTAGACATACGCAAAGCAAAGTCAAATACGCTACTCTACAACAATATATAAATAGCTTACATAAATACCTTCCAGAAGACAGAAACGTAACAACTATGTTTTTACTGCTGGGCGTTGAGGTGTACTTAACTTGTCCAACTTTTTCTTTTGAGCCATTTCCCGACTCCTATTCATCATAAGGGCAAACGCATTGACGGTAGGTTTCGGAACATCCGGGGAAGTGGTAGCTACAGGTTCTTTTGCTTTACTAGAAACTGTGTCCACTGATTTATTTTTAGTCTGAAAGAAATTTTTAATTTCCATTTTCTCTTTAGGAACCACTGAGTCAGGACTTTTATCAAGTTTTCTCTTCTTAGTTGTTTCATTGTTGGTAGTTAGTTCTTCATTAGCGTTTCTTTTCATAGGTACACTCTTGTTTGTATTTTTAGCCAGAGACAAACTGGGTTTGTTCAATACAATTTTAGCTTTAGGTGAACTAGTAGTCTGGAAAACAGATGCTAAGGTCTTCGGTTTCGGTAATGTATTGGCTTTTGCTGGTACATGTGATGATGTCGGAGTTTTCATAACATTATTCTCATTCTTTTTAGTAATACCAGTAGATTTGGAACTCTCTTTGTTCGTGTCTGTTAATTTCTTGTGCTTTTTGGGCTTTCTAACTTCACTTGTTTTGGGAGATGCTTTCAATGGTTTCCCAAATATTTGAGTTTTGTCTTCACTAAGTACTGTTACATCTTCGTCATCACTGTCGTCTTCTTTAATGTTGAGATTCACATTAAGAATGATTTCATTGAGGGCTGATCTAACTTCACCATCTTGTGAATCTAAACTTGCTGCTTTGTCAACTGAATTTTCAGATTTTAAGAACGAAAGGGAAGGCGAATTCATCGACTTTAATTTTTCTTGGTTCGATTTACACCTCTGAACTTCGCTTTCAATACGGTCGATAATGCTTCCGAATTCCTGCTCGAATCCAGTTTTTCTAAACATCGGGACCATTCGACGAAGATATCTCAATATTGTAATATAACGATTATTCAAATTCTCATTTCCACTAAGGGCCCAAAGTCCGATGATATTTTTAAAATCCAACAATATTTTCTGAACAGCATTAGATGCACTTTTGGAGAATTTTGCGTTGCAATTATCTCCATACAATGGATTATTGTTGACAGCAGCGAACAGATCTATAAGACCTAAGTAAACAACGCTTAGTTCTAGGCTATTGCAAGATTTCTTCAGTTGTCGCTAGAACACAAATAACAAATAATTATTATTTATATTATTTAATAATATAAACATCCCGACAGTTACCACAATAAATGAGTACGTATTGACTAAGATCACATTTAAAAAACTACATACAAAACGAAGACGTAACTTACATTTCCAATTATGGTTAAAACGTCAGTTTTTGTCAATTCTCTGAAACATGAAATCACTGGATGGTGCAGTTCCGTACACATGTAGTTTAGTGCATACTCCTCAGTTTCCCGTAATCGATGCCTGTAGCCTTTAGCCAACGCGTTCCCTTCTGCATCTGCCACGGACGACCTTAACTTTCCAATGGGCTCTTCTGACGCTAGGGTTTCTTCAGATGGTCCAAGTTCTTCGTTAGTAGTTGTCTCTAGAGAGGGAGACGAATTCGCTTTCGACTTCGCCGAAGGAGAAACTGTCAAACCTAAGCTACTTAGAACTTCTGGAACCTCTGGATGATCTCCTTCTGTCACATTTTCAACCCGCGTCTCCAACCCGGTATCCTCCTTTTCCGTCTTAGCAGTGGTACTCTTTTCATCAACCAGTTCGATTTTCTGAGTTTCTGCATCGTGATTTACTTCTAAACCTAAATCTAAATAAAGGTAGTAATCGGTAACTAACTGCTTCAGCTTTAAACATCATATAAGTAATGCAATCACTAGACAATTTATGTTTGTGGCTTTTCTTCTATACTGACCGTGACCTGGCATTGGCATATCGTTTATCTTCATCTCAGACGTATTATCTTCACCAAGGCATGTCGAGCATTCTTGTTTTTCCTCTTCTTCGTCATTCTCAGATACAAGATCATCATTATTTATTCCATCGTCCACTGTAACGTCTGGCAGTGAAGGATTAGAATCACCATCAGTATCACTGGCATCCTTCTGAGCCTTCGTGTCTTCATTTTCAGATTCTTCTTCTTCTACTTCATCTTTAGTAACGTCAGGTTTAGGAGATTTCAAAACAACTTTCTTGTTTCCAAACTGTGAAACAAAATCAAACAATAATGAATAAATTGCAAATAATCAACAGCATGAATGCAACAAACAAACAACATACGAATTTTATCCACTTTCAACTGTACTGTAGACTAACCTTCCTTCGTCTCCCCATCTTTTCGATTTAATTTTAATGCTCCTCAAATGTTAAATGTCAAACCGTTCACCACTCACTTCACTGTCAACTGTCATGTAGTCTGACACCAAATCCTTATGAATTTACGATACTACTAATCAAATCCTCTTGTTTACAAATATTCTTACACCTATCTAGATGACACACACGGTCAAAACTGTCAAATTATTTTATAGCAGATACCCTCAACCCTTCAAAAGCATCAACCACACCTTTCAATTATAATAATATTATAGAAGCAACCAAAGTACTTTAAAAATGTACTTCTTCACAGTTTGTTAACTTGCTACAAAGAAAGAAATACCTCTAGTTTTGGCTCGCAAGAAATAAGCCCCGAAATATGTGCCTATGCATAAAAATATTCTTGTGTTGTGTATAACGTAATGCCACAAAAATCGTAACCAACAAAATGCAATACATACAACATAGTTTATTGCATACACAACAAACCCAACAAACCCATGACATGATGAACAATGAAAACTGTGGCGGTGTGTGGTAGTGCCGCTGCTCATGATCAAAACAGAGTTTTTGGGGATACTCTGGATCAGTATGAACATGATATGATGACAGCTTAAATGCAACAGGACTTGTCTCGCGATACCCCCTATTCTTCGGCAAATAAAAACGTTTCTTCTCCAGCGAACAAAGATGAAAGAAGCTTATCCAGAATTGATTCCATTTTCATGAAAACAGAAAAATTGAAATAAATGATATCAATTGATATTATGAAGACGGAAATGCAGAAATTAAAAAGATTCTTGACAAGTAGTTGAAAGGAATTGTTTTATTGTACGTATTTTATTTTACGGTGTCCTTATAACTAAAAACAGTTTAGTTACTTGTTGCATTAATGTCTATCAAGCTGTCGTAGCCCATTTTTTTTATCTAACTCAACCTATTCTTCTTGTTGTGAAGGTCTAAATTTTTTCGAAACTTCTCTTATAAACGCCCGGTCTTCCTCTTCGTACACATTTTCTACATCACTGATTCCTTCAAGTGTTATCCGAATTATATCCGGGAACTAGGCCTGGTATACTGACAACAGCAAGGTCTTCCATGGATTGAGGATTTTCTGAGACTGAGAACGGTGCGCTGACTACACTTGCCTCTTCAGCTTCATGGTATTGGGTTGACTCATCATCTTCTGCGATTTCATATTCATCAGACCTAAAACTCTGGAAAACTCCTCCAGCCAGTGTGCTATCGTCGCCCTCGAATCCATCCATTGCAATAGGCATTTCTTCTTCTTCCTGCTCTTCTTCTTCGGCCTCCTCTTCATCTTCCTCTTCGCCTTCTTCCTGATTATCCTCTTCTTCGTCATACTCGTCATAATCCTCTTCCTCATCGTCTTCCTCTTCGTCTGTTGCGGTTTGTAACGGGAATATCTTGAGTTTGCTCTTGGACTTCTTTGTAGAAAGTGCAGAAATGGTTCGTTTCAGTTCTTCGGAGATTCGTTTGGAGGATGAGTCGTCCTGCAGGGAGTCTCTTGGAGATCCTGAGGCGTCATCATCATGTAAAGTCATTTCCCCTTCGTCTTCACCATACCAGGTCTCCTTGGCTGGGCCATAACCTGGGTATCGGAGTTCTTCGGGGACTGAGAAGTCTCCGTGCTCCATATAATATTCTGCATATAACGCGTTTAAAAGCTTCTTTGGGATGGGGAATGTTGGATCGACGACTTGCTTCATAAGGGTGTCGTAATACTGTCGGTTTGCTTCACGTTCTTTCTCTTCGGGTCTCAAATTCACATCTCGAGCACGTTTCTTGCCCAAATCTGGTCGCCAACGAATCGTCTGCTGGCACTCTGGAGGAAGCATCTTATTTATAAAGAAGCTCAAATCTATCCTCTAAAATAAACATGACCATAAAAGTTAGAGAAATCTTTTTTGAACTGGCTCATTACTAGAACGTGATACGAAATCGATTTTTTGTACCTCTGGAAGATCCATCAGCTCCCCAGTGTCGTCGTCATTATACCCATCTTGATTTTCAAAGTCGCCAGAATCATCAGTCATTCGCCTCTCCTGTTCACTTGTGGAGCTCTTTCTCGTCTTCCGGGGCTTCATCTCAATTATATCATCATCATCATAGTCGTCGTCGTCATCATCGTCATCATCATCATCTTGAGACGGTTTCTTGGCATCGGATGATTTTCTTTTCTTTTTGGGCTTCTTGTCTCCCTCTTCTTCGCCGACATCATCGTCATCGTCATCATCGTCGTCGTCGTCATCATCCGCATTGTCTTGTGCGTCCCCTACCTCCTTCTCTTCACTATTTTCTTGTGATTCCTGAGGATCACCTTGGTCTTCATCAGTTTCGGTTTTGGTCGAGCTAGATGATGTGGAATAACTACCTCCTGCATCAGAAGGACTTAGCCTTGAAGCTCCATCCATGTCAGCATTTTCAGCTTCAGAGCTCAGGGAATAGACTGCTGGTTTAATGTGACATTGGACATCTGAGAAAACGGTAAGTGCTTGATCCAAATACATGGATTCGAAGTAGATTGGGAAATCAAATGCTTTTAATTTTTCGCCTGAAAATGTTACCAGAACAAAGCAGTGTTAGGAAGGTGCGTGCATCATAATTTATACTGAGAGATTCATTGATGGTGTGGTGTGTACCTTCTGAAGTTAGAAAGTAGACAAAATCCGATCTGCAAATGTACGGATCTTCCTTCTCTTCGAACCCAAGATAGCGGAATGCATCCTCAATTTCTGATTCAGATATCCTGTAATAATGATTGCTAAAGAGTTTTATGAAATCGTCAAACGCAAATTCTGTTGTATAGTCATCTGTATAATGTTGATCAAGCATTTTAATCCGCCGTGCTTCATCAATCATCAGACCAACCTACAGACATATTCCAACTCAGCCATATTTTTGTCTTCCAAAATTTAACTGATTAAATAAGACTACAATAAAAGTTTTTAGATGTACGCACCTCGTACTCCGAAGGATAAAACCCACATGCCCTACAAACAGCAGGAATCTCTGACATGCGAATTGTTCGGGTAATATTAAAAATATCTGTTTGTGTGTCAACACGCTTCAGGTTCAAGAAAAAGAATATTAAATCGATGTCTTTCACAATATCTTGACAAGCGCCACCCCAATTTCGACGCAGAGTGTGGTAAAAGGGTGTGATTCCAGAGCCTCCCATCAACACAGTGGCTTCAACGGAACGCATACAAGCTTCCCATTGTAATGCAGCGTTATCTTGATGACCAATGGTGAAAATTTGTTCCCGATCTGGAACTACTGAAAGTTCTACGATAGGTCCAGGATGTGTAAAAACAGCCATGTACTTATGAGGATTTCCATCTACAAAAGACAAAATAATATCGAATTTAGACGTTTATAAAAGCAAGCAGAGTAAAATGAATCATTGATGATATTGTGAAATATTCACCGCTCACCTAACGGTGTATCCATAATTCCGAGCTTATTCCCACGTATGAAAATAACGAACTTTTTGTGGCGTGAAGCACTCATTTGTGAAGGAAACTCTACCATTCGGTTAATTGCGTGTTCACGGCCAAACACTGGACCGGCAAATGTTCCACGGACTCGCTCTTCCTTATATTGAAACACGCGTAACTTGTTCTAAACAGACATGAGTGACAAGACAAGTTCTTATCAACTGTTTTTGAAACATCACTTTTTAAAAATCTATGTGTACAATGAACCAAACTTGAGCCAAATTGTACATACTATACATACCAATGTGTTTGCAAACGTTACACAATCAAGTCCGAATTCTGGAGGTCCGTCAAAAACCATTGCAGTTGGCTGGCATGTCTCTTCAAGTCTCAAAATTTTTAATACTCTTAGTCCCTTTGGGTCTCCAACATTTGATCCGACAATGTCATACTCAACCAAGTATCGGTCAAGACCCAGTGAAAACAAACGATTCCTATGCGTTACTGGATCATTAAGAAATTGGACATCACAAATGTCCAAAGTATGAGTCCGACATTTTCCGAAAGTAACCCAAGATTTCGCTTTTGGTACGTATTTGAGTAGCACTACGATCCTATTAGTGGTCTTATTAAAAGAAAGTTAATAAAATAAAAATTTCCATGTTCTTCATACTAAATTCAAATTATTTCGGCATTAAATATTTATTTTATGTTACAAAGTAGCTCAAAAGAAGACCATCGGCAGAGAAAATAATTCTAAGAATTGTAGCTGTCGTAATAGACAATGGGGCAATGAGAGTTTTCCATGAAAAGTTTCTCCTGAAGGTCAATAGGCCGTCAATTAGACCAAAGCATATGAAGTAACCTTTACAACAAGATTTTGTAAATGAAACCATTTATTAAACTCAAAAACCTTTTTGAAGAGTACTGGAAAATTGCAATTTCGTTTACTGATGCATACCAGTTGGGTGAAACTTCATTGTGCTGACTCGATGGACCCCAGTAAATATTTTATCAGCAAATATTAGCTTATGTGTGACAAAATCGTAGACATGAACTTCGCCCTTTCGTGTTGAGAAAATAACGTTATTTCTAGCAACCCAATCAAAAACATCAAAAGTTTGTTAACCTGCTCTCGACGATATGAATACGCATACACATGCGCATATATGATGTGAAAGAATTCGTTCTACGTACGATCCTGGACAAACATCACAGGTAACAAACTTCCCTGGAGTGCCGTGCACTAATTTATCAATGTTAGCTTCTCTAAAGTGGTAATAGTAGATGTCACCACCATGTACAGCTGAAGCAAACAAAATTACAAGGATTGTTGAAAGCATTCGTGAGTGGTTTGCTTTCCCAAAAATTATTTCTTAAATGCAATAATATCAATTATACTGACTGATAATAAAGTCTGAGCTTGGCATAGGTGGTCTTGTTAAAGTGGTCATTGATAGTTCACGATCTTTCTGTCCTCCCATTGAGTAGTCTCGTACTCGGCTGTTATTCTCTTTTGTCAAATAATTTTTGGTATCCCTTTCATATTTTTCACCTGTGAAACACAATAATTGCTAGCAATTAGCAATTGGACAACTTCTAGATATCCATATCCATGTAATCAATGAATTCGTGTTAGATAAGTACAAATACACACGCAAGAGTCTTTTGAATGCCGGAAGTTCATCCGTTAGATTAAAACATATTGATTCTATAGAAGAGAGATAAAAATTCCTCGTCCACCGAAGTAACTTAAAGTCATGGTCAAAGAATCGAACTATTCCTTTCTCGTCACCCACAACTGCGTATCTACATTTGGTTTGGCAAAAATAGATCAAGGAATTTTCATTATAGCATATAGTAAGTTGGAAAAGCATTGCATGGGGTAAAGGGAGACTTAAAAAGAATTTCATTATCAGCTTTCACTTTACTCTTTATGAATAGTAAAGAAGGTGAGCCCGTCTTCACTCAGCTTGAAATATCGTGCCAGCTCACGAATATTTTTCTTTGGATCAGGTGGATCCTCCAAAGCAAGTACCATTGGAGGTGTCCAGACGCAAATATATCCTTACAAGTTGAAGTAACGCATCATGCATCATATCCAAATTCTTGTCAGTTGATAAGGGTGTGTGAGACACAATTTTTAAGTAAAGTAATTTAATACCCGTCATTGTTGAGGTGGCCAACCATTTCCCTTCTTTCATCCACAGAGAATGACAAAATTTCTTGTATTTGGCCATAAAGTTCTTTCGTCTCTTGGGTTTGTAGCAAAAAATNTCTTTCGTCTCTTGGGTTTGTAGCAAAAAATGCTATCACCGGTATGGTCCGTACTATTATCGTCTGAACAACGAAGCTAAATTATAAAATAAATATAAAACTCAAATCACAACACGCTTCCTTTCGTTGAAGTTTACTTTTTAAAATGAATGATGAATGAGCAAACATGAGTTTACCCAAGTGCAGAAGACGACCGCTTTATCCCCTGTTGCAGCGAAAAACTCTGGTCTATTTTTGTCAAATGTAAGTTCTCGCAACAAGTCGACATTTTGTGGGAAAACACCTTTCACTGAAAAAATATGCACGAAGTTAGTATAACGTTTAAAATTATTCAAGGGTAAGAATAAAAACACATTCATATAACCTTGTCTGACCTATAGGTAACTTTTTCTGGTTATTTGGGTCAAAGTCCCATAAGCAAACAGTTTGTTTTCCTGTTTCTTCCGCACCAATTGAAGCCAGTATATAATCCACTCCGGTGAAAGTTACTGTTGTGCATCCTTTCCCATCGTGAGGATCAGGAAAGAATTTCAAAGCTTTCCTAAATTTTATGGCAAAAAAANAAGTCCCATAAGCAAACAGTTTGTTTTCCTGTTTCTTCCGCACCAATTGAAGCCAGTATATAATCCACTCCGGTGAAAGTTACTGTTGTGCATCCTTTCCCATCGTGAGGATCAGGAAAGAATTTCAAAGCTTTCCTAAATTTTATGGCAAAAAAACATGAACCCATGCCTCGTTCGAAATGTAAACCTAGTGACTAAGCACTTTATTACCCTGTAAGAATATCCCATATAATGATGAGGCTTTTGTAACCAGAATCTGCAGATGCAAAAAATCTTTTTTCTGTATCCATTGCCAAAGATGTGATTTCATTTTTCTGACATTTGAAAGAAAGAGAAATCAAAATATTCAAATGCGTAATAAAATGCATGCTTATTTGCGTAAATGGTCTTTGTTCCATTTTATGAAAATCCATAATGCTTACATGTCCTTGTAGGCATTGTTGATGGTTCCCAACATAATCATAAATGACTACAATGTTGGAGGTAGCATAAGCAATGTGGTTTTTGTACAGTCCAGTAAGATTAATCGCTGTAATGTTTGGCAGTCTACCATAGACCCATTTTAATCTCTATAATTCAAACTCCACTTTAGTATGGTTTACTAGTATTTGCATAGATTTATTATATACAAGCATAACTGCAAATATTTTGGAATAATAAATAGGAACATACAAAAGGAGCTAAGGATTCCACGGCACTTAATGCGTTAGATTCAAACTCTTGATTTTCTTGAGTTCTTTGTTTGATGTAATCCTGGGCGTTATAAATATCACTTCCGTAAGATTCCTCCTTTTTTACGTGGCAAACTTCTGTGGTAGCCTTTAGTAGCCGAGGTGCATTGCTGATGTCGGAATGTATGTCGTCTAAAATAATATCAGCCTTCTGTTTAGAATGAACGACTTCCACTGCAGGTTCTTCTTGGGAGCTGGGCTTGCCCCCAGGAAATTTCACTCGTCTGTCGCCTCCAGGGTCCATGTTAGTGTGTGTATACACGTGCACTAGTCAGTCAAATGTAAATGGTTTGGTTTTACTAACTTACTTACTACACACACATCATTCCTCAAATGCCTAAGAATGCTACTATATAAGGGATAAGGAAAGAAACTATTGCATTGCACACAGTCGGATGTCCAGGAATGGTTGTTAGATCAATGAGTTCAAATCGAGAGCACCCCTCTGGAGTCAGACTGGATCAATGATACTCTGTTGTCATGAGAAAACCATAGCCATGCCAGGCCACCAAGGTATGCTCCATCGACACTGACAAGGTATTCCAGGTATATCCAATCTGTAGGTCAAACTGGATCAAACCGTCAGGATGAAGGAGGTTTG
>JAANSM010001787.1:0-17091 GCA_036850725.1 Orchesella villosa
ATAGTATCCCATTTAAATAATCAACTTAATTATCTTTCGTAATGAATACAAATCTACACTTACAAATTCGGTGGAATGCAGCAAACCTGACGCATGCTTTGTTTATAAGTTCTTTTCGTCGTATTAAAGGTTAGGTTTGGTTATGTTTGGTTAGGTCTAGCTTACACTAACTGACCCTAACCAAGCCTATATTATATATTGGCATCACAATTTGCCCAGAAATTTGATAAAAAATTCATGTTTGCCCGAAAAAAAACTTAGAAAAAAAACCTGTAACAGGTTTTCTGGAATCCTGCCAACAAATTCAACTTTCTGAAAGTTTGATTTGTTAATTTTGAACTTTTTAAATTCAGTCATTTATAAATTACAGCTCAAAGTCGTGAATCATGAACTACCTTTAATGGCTAAGTTAACTTGCAGTGGTAACCGCAACTGATTATAAATGACACAACTAACACCGACTTGAGGTATCCTTGAGAAAGAATTTACAAAGTATCCAAGTATCCTTGTAAATCATGCTACATTTCGCAGCGCAACATATTTACGTGAAGGGGAAGCGACAAAACCTTTATTGCAGAGAAGCGTAATGCAATATATGAAGAGTTGAGTTTGAGGAAATAATTTAGGTACCAGGGAATATATGTGGTAAAAGTAACAATACACATGCACATGGACAAGTCAACAAATGGAGTATTAAAAAATCATAATATAATATACAACATTACCTTATTAAGTTCTTCAATTCTTCGAACTTGATATGGGGAATTTCCTGAACTTTCGAAGAAGACATAGTCTGAAACACAATCAAATAAACGAATACGTTACTCATCTTCTTTATACTTAAGGACACGTACATGAATGCAATAATTAATTGACTGACTTAATTGAATTAATGACGATAACAAAGTTCGTAAGTCAACTTCTGTAAAACAAGTCTCATTCTAAATTTTTCGAATAAAACTCGGTTAAGGGGTTCCGTACTGATAGCATACACATTGTATTTTTACGTTAAGTAAAAGTAATCAGTGAGATTCAAGCAAATTCAAAGAGACAAGTAAGCATACACAAATACATGCATCTTACATCCTGTTCTGACAATCTACGATTTCTACTCTCAACTATACCCTATTAAATTGTAAACCGAATAAGTAATTCTAGTTTTTGCTTTAATAACTAATCAAAAACCAAACGGCAGCCACCGAGGACTACTAAAATGTAAAACAAACAATTTACTAGTTTCCTTTGAATTGGGGTAGATAGTATATACTTTTCCTAAACCTAACCCATACCTAAGAAATTAAACCTGACATGTCGTAGTTGAAAATGACAGCGTAAATATTACATTTATCATTTATACTAGATAACTTCCTAGAGCTAACGAGGAAGCCTATTAACTATTTTATATCATTGACATTGCATTGAGAGTATACATAAGAGTTTTTCTGGTCACTGATTAATTGTAAAGAGCATGGACACATTTAAATTAAAATATTATAATATAATGTTAAAAAAGTCTTACCTCCAACCCTATACATCGTGGTCATGTTGGCTTTTAAATCACCAGAAACGGTATTCTTTTCATTAAACATTGAAAATTCGTACTTAACAGGAATTGATTATCGTACTTTACAACAACAACAACGTTGTGTCAAAATTATATAAATCCTAATAAACTCTGCACACAGTGCTCACAAAAACATTATTCTAACAACACTATCACTTCAATTCTGTATCCATCCAAAACAATTAACAAATAGCACCATTCAAAGTCTATAAACATAAAACGCTTTGTCCAGTTGCCAGAAATTTTAAAACCGGTTACATACTACTTCCACCACTGACCACTGACTGGTCCGATTATTTGCAGTTGATGCATTAAACCTTTCCAGAAACCCTCGAACTAACGACGCAGAATCACTTGATGCATGACTCGAGAAAATGACTTCTTAAACTGAAACCCCTTCCACCCTTTATACTGCCATTGGCTGATGCTTTAAAAACGATGCCGAGTTGGAAAATAGGCTTGTTAATCTCTTATCCTTCCCGTCATCCAAGATCAGTGATAATGAATTTGACAGAAAACTGGTAGTTATGTTTGCATCTCAATCCCAAGAAAAATGATTCAAATCTACAAAAACATAAACAACAAACCCAAAAAATTAGTCACGAATCAAAATCACACACTTTCAGTTAAGCCTGAATAAATTCCGTCAACGGTTGACGGTAACCGCGACGGTGCCTTCAGAGTTTCAAGGATAAAACTAACCATTTATTCCAACCCTCGTATTTCCGATGGCGATGATGAAACAACCCTGATGAATGACATTTCACCAATTTCTCCACGCACAATACGAACGAGAAGTTTTTTGACTTTAGATTGCAACCGCTCTCTCGGCTTGCTTGATATTAATGCTAATTTAACAGCACACGCTTGCTCACTATACACAAAGTCAAAATGTTTCGATTTTAGATGGCCGAAATGCCGAAAAAGTTCCTTAATTAAATTTTAATTCATTAAGAAAATAGCGGAAACGAAGAATGGAAGAAGTACCGTTGAGTTGTCCATGCACAAATCCCAACTAAGAAACTTTCCGCTGTCAGTAGCTTTTTCATAGAATGATAACTCTACCGATAACCTAACAAAAATTAGTACTTTTCCACATTCACAAAATACACTTAAGTACGCCAAACGAAAAGATTGTTGTGCAACATTATATCAAATCAGGTGCTTTATTATGTTTGAATGAAAGCATAGCCGCTTACATCTGATCAAACGTCAAAAAGTACTTGGTTCACACATCAGCTCAGATACAAGCGGTGTTTGTTGATATTTACGGTAAACATTTGACACATCAAATATCTCATAAAATTTACGTTTTTGTTTTCATTCTCATTCGGATATTTTTCATATATTAAAATTTCTTTCTTTCTTTGCTTCCAGCAGCCACGCTGAAAGTAGATTTTTATGCAGAATTTGAAACGGGAAAATGCAATGCAATTGTTTACAGAGTTGCTCTCAAGTCCACTTTTCTTTTTTACACTTCCGCATACATTTTGCATTCACGTTGAAAAAAGTATTTCCTTTTTTCCCCTGATAATAATTTTTCTTCTCACTTTTGAAACTGAAGAAGTAACTTGTTCCTTGTGTAATTAGTGCATTTCTCTGTGACAATAATTAATTAAGATGACTCTGAGCGAAGCAACCCTTTCCCATAACGCCATACCACCTTTGACTGACTGAATGACGGTCCACCGAAGAACCAATTGGGTCCGCTGTATTCTCTTCTCTTCTGCTTCTTCTGCTGCTGCCTCTCTGCTTTGCTTTGATATTCAAACATGAAAAGGGGAACCTTCACCACAACGCCCTCCACTTTTGAAGGGAAAGGGAAGCTTCCACACTCACTTTAATTGGACTCCTAAACAAGTATTTTTCTCTAGTTTTTCTTATGATTCGCTTCCAAATTTGGAAGTTCTTATCTAAATTTAAATGTCAGTGACATCTGAATAGTTAGCCACATTAGGAAAATGTGTTTGGTTATGAACGTGCATTCATTTTTCTAGAGACCCGAGAAGAGATTTACTCTAGAGGAGACATTTACATTATTATAGTAGTGTACCTAGAACTAAATGTAAAGGAAGGCAAGAGTATAGTAGTAGCTGCTGAAGAAGAATTGCACACAGGATATGATGTGTACAAAAAGTACGGAACGTATTCTTTTTTTCTGATTTGTGTATTATTGTATGTTCCTGTGTGTATCTCTGTATTACACATAATATTATACCTTCAAAACCTTCCTCATCTCTCTCTCAACTGTAATAATGCAGTATTAATATGAGTCGGTCATTTCGTATCCGTCTTGGGCTGTCTCTCTTGTGTATAATGTCCTCATCCTATCCATATCCTTTTGGTAGGTATGAAATTGTACATAGTGAACAAATACTTATGTATTACAGCAAAAGCATTCTCATCTATATGTACGGAGAGAGCAATAGCTATAATATTCTTTTATAGTTTTAACCTACCCTTTTTCTCCCTTCACACTGGCTTTGGCTGTTGCTCTGAAAGTGATGCCGATGATGATGCCGAGTTGTTGTTAGTTTTGTTGCTCTCTTCTCCCGTGATAATGATACTGACGTACGAATGATAATATTATGTATATTTAGAGTAGTATGTAGATATGTATTTTCATTACGGGCATGTCAAAAATACATGAGAGTCGAGTGTATTTACGTACTTAATACATACATTCTTTTTGCATGCTTGTGCATGTAGTAGAGAGGTGGGAATGTCTTGTCTTGGAGTCTTGGGTATCGTATCAGAAATAGGTGTTTCATTTCATTTCATGAAGTCAAAAAGTAGCGTCTCTCTCTGTTTCTTGTTGTGCTTGGGCATGTATTTATATGAGATCTGCCACTCTTATAATGCTCAGGCTATATCTAGCATACTAAAATATACATATATCTCCACATCACATCTCAACATCCCTCGCTAACCTAACCAAATACTCATTAATGAAGCAGGGGTGAAAAAGATATCCTCTACTCTTTTTTCTTGAGCAGTAAGTATTCTGGCTCTGTATGTATATGGTGAGTAAAAGTAATTATATGTACGTAAAGTACATATTTTACTGTATGCACATGCACATAAGTATTACACACTACTGTTTTTGTTTGTTGATTGGATAGTGGTGCGGTTGACGTTGACGCTCTCTAGATCAGGATCATTTTCATAGCTTTTTCTTGCTTCGGTTATATTTTTGTTTTTGAGGTGTATTATTGGTATTTTTCCGTCACTACTAGTCGCTCTGCTAGCAGAGCTTAGAGATGATATGAACACCAAATGTTTTGATGAACTTATGCTATATACACCAACCTATCTCTTAAAACTTCATCTTGTCTTGTCAGTAACGTTAAAAGTATATGAGGATGTACTTATAAGTATTATGTATTCTCTGTTCCATCTCTGTCTAATGGTCTAATCTCTTTCCCGATTTCATCTCTGACTTTTATGTGATTAAATGCATGGGGTTGGAGGAGGGGCTCTCTCTACTCAAATCTTACAAGAGAGTAATTATTTTGCTCTGATTATTATTAGGACTCGCTGGTTTAAAGGTATGTAATGCATATAATGTATTCATATGCATCCATCCGTTTGTGTATTCTGCTCACTTTTATTCTGTCTCTGTCCGTCCCAAATGAGCGTAGCAGAAAAGACATAAAAATTTATAGGAATGAGTATGATTCATGCAGACGCAGACAGAGGGGTTAGATAAGGATAGATGGATGGTGTGTCATGTACCTATAGGTCTACTACATATCTACACTTTTACCTAACAGTCGCAGCCTAGGAGCACATACACATTTTCGGCTGAATAAGTTACTTCATAGCAGTCAAACTTTACAATTTTATGAGTGAGCGATCTACCAATAACTGGTATTGAAACTAAAGTAGAAAACTTGTGACAATTTGAAAGTAATGTCATCATACTCATCATTATGCAGCCACACTTCTGAATATATTCTGACTAGTCATGGCATGCAGGTCGTAAAAACTAGTAAAAGCTAACTAAACCGAGAGATATGTGGAACACTGATGATCATGATATGTTCATGATGTAGCTTATGCTTTATACTTACCTGATAATTTAGTATTGATGATAAGGAACTAAAGAATAATATGAGTAAACTTTTTCAGGAACCTGTTTTATATATGGGATAATGAAGAAAATTTAGTAATTCGTTGAAACACGGTTTAAGTTTTAATCATCTCGTAATTAATTCAAACGTACACAGCTTCTTTATCATTTACTATATACCGTAAATATACGATTTCATGTATGTGTATATATTTACTCTTTGCATTATAATTTTGTACATTGAACAATAAATTATTTATGTACTTGTTATTTGATTTTACAAAGCGCAAGCGAAACGACAGAGGCGCAATTGGCCACTCACATGATAACAGACACATTAATGATCAGGAAGCTTAATATAATTTAATGTGTTTAGGGGGGCGTAAAAATCTAAGACCACAAAACGACTGTATATAATATCTAATTTCCCTTACGTTGTAAGTTTTAAACTCTCTTTGCATTTATGTTTATTTTTTCACAGTAAAATACAACTACCACAATTGTACAAGATTTAATGCATAAATATTTTAGTTACTGCAACAGAGTTGTATTTTGTATTGTATCTATTTTTCATCTTTTTTTTTCCTAATTGCATCAAAATAGATTAGCACAGAGTTCGCATATAGTGTCAATGAAGGTACACTTATTAAGAGGGCACTTGAATTTTCTGTATATAACCATATTAATCTGAAACGAAACAGTAGTTTTGTTTTTAAAAATGTTGCAAGGCATTTATTGTAATATGTTCATATTCAGCATCATCTCTCGAAAAAGAACACAGAAAATCAGTTTTGGTTTAATGAAACACAAATTGGCACAACGAATTTCCTGTTTCAGGCAGGACTATACTTTACTAATATATTTAGCCTTATATGTAAACATTTAGTTCATTATGTAAATTACTGTTGTATTGTGTCGTGATGTCTCGCGTTTGCATTATCCTTGATACATTGCATTATGTAGTAGGAATTTAAGTTTCATTTCATATACCCTAAAATACTATACATTTAATAAGATGCAAATAGCGAATGTGTAGGTCATTTTGTTTAGTTTGAAAAAGGCATTCCGGCTCATAAAGTTAGTAATGTAGTGACAATTTAAAATTCATAAGACATATAAAATAGTTAAAATGTTAAAATGAGACAAACCCTCTAATAAAACAGTAAAATTGAACAACGTTACGATTTCAATAAGCATTAAAATACATGTCAGTTGTAGATCCGAAAATTGATATTGAGATAAAACGTTTCTTTAAAAAATTAACTGTATAATGTAACTACATACTAAAGTTTCAGACTCAGTCAATAAGCCAATGCATCATTGGCAATACAGAGCTTTTATAAGCAAACAAAATTATCACTTGACAAAAGCTACAAGCATAACATTCCACACAACGAATGTGGATTTCATTCCGAAAGGAAAATTAAAGCCTGTTAGGTACGATACAAGGACATTAAAATCGAGTATTTTTAATAGTTCATTATGCTAAAAATAATTAAAACTGCGGCACCACCGAAACAATTGATAACTGATATAACACCGACAAGACATTGTATACCTACTGTATTTATGTAATAAGCTTTATAATATTTATGCTACTGGGTTCCAATCTCATTGTTCGTCTATCGTGATGATTTTTTGCATAGATCCAGTGGAGCATCTGAAAGATAAAAATAATAAATCTCATTGTCTGCTTCCCAAACAAATTAAAAAACTCAAGTACCATATACAAATAATGAAGGGCTTACCCATATCAACTGGTTCCTGAACATGACTTTTCTTTCTTTCACTTAAGTTCAAAGCTCCACAAGATGAAACTTCAACAGGGGAAGATATTGCACTAGAGAACCTTGACGGTGAGTTTTGACTATTGTTAGTAATAGCAGTAGTACTACGGAATGGCGGTGAAGAACCTGGAGGATGTCCGTTAACCATTCCAGGCCATGAACGCGAATTTGCATTTGGTATATCTTGATTTCTTCGTACACCGTGATTACTTTTCGGTGATGGTGAATGACAGCTTGTTGGAGGTGGAGCCTGGTTCGCCATAGGCAAACCCAGATACGACGCTGCCACTGCTGCCGCCATTGTACTGTTCACAGGGGGGAAGAAATTTCCTGGAATAAGTGAGCCATACTGAAGAGCAGCGGCTGCTGCTGCCGCAGTAAGCGCATCTGTGGAATGTGGGTTGGCACCTCTAGTCAACAAGTCATACGGTGGCGTCATATTTAATGGAAAAGATGACATGAGCGATGACAATGCAATGTTTGCTGCAATATTATGATGAGCCTCAGCAACTGGATCCTTCGGAATGGAATAATGGGATCCTTGGGTTGGGGCATTGTTTCTGCCAGCACTTTTGGGAATCATACCAGGACTACTCGTCCGAACTTCATGATTATTATTACTATTAGATTTGGAAGTCTTCAGTCCACTGCTTCTGCTGTTATGATTAACAGGATTCGATCTATTTGAGTTCTTGTTAGTTCTATCCGTAGCCTTTGGAATTGGGTCTGAAGTGTCTAGTAAGTGTCGTAAAAACGATTTTTGATCATGATCAGGACGTGATACTGGGGTGGAGTTAATAGGAGAGTTGCGGCGAATTCCCGTCTGAATATTTTGCATATGGCCATGTGTTGCTTCATTCCCATGAGAATGTCCACCTTGATCCTTTAAATTTTGTTTCGAACTTAGAATTGCTGGAGGGTCAACACCAGTTCCTAAAAGTGATTGGATAGTGTACGAAATAGCTTTTGAAACTGTGTGCTGCTGTAAAAGTTTTTGTTCCAGCGCTTGACTTGAAAGATCCTGGTGCCTGATGGATGACGGGTGTTCATCAGAGATTCTTGAAAGCGTTCTTCCAGAGATAGAAGGAAAATGATCGACAAGCTCGGTAGTTATCCCTGGTTTCAATAAAGTACCACTACTTGACGTTGTACCAGGTGGAGTGGATTTGGCACCAAAATGAGGACTACGATTACTACGTTTATGTACAGCACTTTCATGCATATGTCTACTATGCCTTGTGTCTAATCCGCCCAATTCTGCACCAGCGACTGGAGATTTGTTTGCTTTGGATATAGAATGTCGTTTGTAAAATTCGCTGTTCAGACCAGGAACATTTAGTATAGTTTTTCCAACATCAAGGTTACGGTTTGGAGATTTCTTTTTTGGACGGACACTTGAAGGTTCTCTTGGTTCTACTTCATGGAATAACCTCTTTTTCGGTGTTACTGCAGCCTGTTTTGTAGAACTGCACTTTTTTCCTGTGAACTCATGTGTATCACCATTCGACTTCACTGACTTACATTTATTAATCGCTTTAGTACTAGCTTGGCTTTTCGCTAGTTTCTCCAGGTTTTCTATAACTTTGTTAAGTGCTATCTCCTTTGATTTCGTACATTTAGATTTGGAGTTTTTGTTTAAGTGTTTTCTTAAAGTATCATTATCAGTTACATTTTCATCACTGCTAATACTAATACTACTACTATTATTATTGTTCTTAAGTACACGAGATGTTACATCACAGCAACACTGGACACTGTTTTGAAGTTTTAATAAAATATCGGTCCTCCGATACTCATAAGGCCATCTTTTTCGTAGTTGATCCTGAGATACATCTTTCAATTTACGACGAATTTTAAGGGCACAAGGGGCTGGTTTCATGTACAATTGAAGGCAGGCAGATACTCCTCGTTGAGGCACTGATTGCTTCCAATAACTCTCTCGCGCACGAGGCGATGACAGCATAGAACGATGCATCATCTGAAACTATTAAGATAACCATAAATGGGGCATTAAAATAAATACGCTAATATCTATCTAGTGGATTTTTAGATGAGGTCATAAGTAAATTATTAAAACATAAAAATACGAAGCGACAAAAATTCTTACGGCTATGAGAAGTTGAACTTTCAACCCGATGATTATGAGTCAGAGAAGAGGGGCTAGCAAAGGAGGACGGTGTAGAGTGACAAGGAATGGTTGCTTCTTTGACTGTGTGAACAAGAGTTGGAAAAACTGTCTTAGTTCTTATCTGAGTCCATTTGGTTCTTTCACCTTCACCATGATGCGTTAATTCTAGGCAGAGAATTCCATCTAAAAAAACAGCAATATCACAAGTTATTCGCAAATGCATTAAAATGCTTACTTATGGAAATATGTTAACTATTTCTTCTTTTCTTACCCTTAAAAAATTTCAATCTTCCACCAGGTTTTGCATTTTTACTGCTTTCACTGCTCCCTTCTGCATCATTTGGCGGAGTTAATATTCCATTCATAGGCGGAGTAGATCTGGGAGTTGGCACTAAGGTTGCTGGTGATGAGTTTACACTCCTTTCACTTTCAGTACTTTCTAAGATTTTAGGTGAGATAGTGTTCCTTGGATCAATTTCATCACACTCTTTCTTACTGAAATCCAAGATCTGTTTTGACGTTGACAAAGGACTTTGGGGGCTTGGGCTCCCCCCAGACCCAGAGACAGGTGTGTCCGCTGCATCACTCATACTGGGACTGGACATTATTTGCATTGGCCCGATTTTAAAAACTGCTCAGCTACTTTAAAATTACTTACTATTACGAGCATCTACATTGCATTGCAGAGGTAAAAGGGACAAATCGTATCACAATTATTTCATTTCTTCACATGATGTATGGGGTTGCTCTTAAAATCTACTTCAAAATTTGCATTGACTCGGTTTGCATTTTGTGGTTGTTGGTCCCATTTGTTTTAACATTTGATAGTACATTAAAACAGTGAATGAGGGCATGAAACTCATCCTCCCAATTCGCCACCTACGAATATGAAAGAAACAATGAATACAAATTACTGCAACTCACAGACAAAGCTAAAATACCAAGAAGCGTCACTCTGGCTTTTTTTGCTCGCTCTATCCATTCTTCCTTATACCTCAACTCTTATTTCCCAACTCCCATTCGCACCAATCTTAGCAAGTTCATTAAAAACAATGCTTCACAAACCGCCGCGTAACTAGTAATCTGTTAACAAGCTATCTACATCAGTGCAAATGTAGCGAACTGTCAGAAAAGGATACACAAATTTATTGACTTTTCTCACAATCTAATTCTTATCAAATCTCATTTTCCTATCTTGTATGCACCATGCGCCTTTAGTTAAAAACAAACACAGCTCATACACAGTACATGTGTATTATGCACATCTCACACAAGATAATATGGAAATGGAAAGCCTGCATGTAAATTTACTTAATGCGAGATATGCACGCTTTGATTTTAACCCAGCAATTTACATATTTCTTAACTGATTATATAACTTTCTCCGCATGCTACCAAACGTGCTATACATTAAGTTCAATTGCATACCTCATTTTAATTTCTTTATGAAACTGCTTTCTCTACGGTTTCTTTAGCCCTCCAACGGAGAGATAAGAGAAAGGTGTCCAAACTGATAGTGAGAAAGATGGCATTTCCTCTTTCATCCTGGTGACAAGCTACTGATGTTGGTGTTGAATTACTTTTACTTTCCACATCCACTTGCTATCCATTTTAATATATCACAGCTTACATGCTTTCCACACACACGCCACCCATTTAATTTTCCGTTCTTTGTCCTTGTCCACATTAATCTCTGGCACTCATCATTTTTATTCACACTTTTATGATAAGCTTACAATCACTTGAAGAGTGATGGATGAATGGATGTGCACGCATATGTTCACAAACTGTACATTCACAATCCTTCATACTTGTTTGCCTCCACAGAGATTAACAGATTAACTCAAAATCACGTAAAAAAAGACAAAGGTCGAGCCAGTTTCCTGTTCCATTCCAAATTGTGGAGTGAGTTACAAGCGCACTATATGTAATATTTCCTGAAGAGTCAACCCATGCGGAAATTTAAATGCATTGTGGTGCCTTTAAAAACTTATTTTCTGTCGAAAAGAATAACAGATTTATTTTTACTACATGATGACGGAGATAATGCATCGATATTCGATGATGAGACTTGAGTTAAATGTTATCTACACACATCATTAACATTATGACTACACATCTACTATAACATCGAAAATTTGTATATCTGATGTGCACAGATATAATATTACTATATACGTAAAAAAAGTTCTTAAACAGCTCAATGGAGATCAAGAGACTACTTTTCAATTCAGGAATGACGGACGACCAGCTACTAATTGTATACAGAGCGAGAGGAGCAGGAGTACACAAGTCAAATAAGATCTCTTAGTCATATTTTACATAGGCTAAGTAATAAGATGATGGTGTTGTTGTAGTCTATATACATTTTATGTTCATCTTCACGTTGTGATTGTGAAAAAGCTGCTGCTGCTCTGCTGCTGCTGGTAATCTGGTAAATAGCTTTGGCTTCATGTATACCATGGGTTGCAGAGCAGTAGTGGCCAAACCATATTTATATACTTTACACTTTACTCCACAAGGGAATGCAATTGAGTAGGCTGTATATGGTAGCAATAGGAATGAGGATGATGATGGCAATACGGTGAATGGATGGACGAGAGAGGATGAGCATTTAGAACATTTTCGAGTTGTAATACAAACGGGAACGATTCAACACCCAGTGAGCATCAAGACAACCAAAAAGCTAACCAAACCAAACCATCATGTCTTCTTCATCTCGTCTCTCCTCAAAGTTCACTTTTTAGATCATCCAACCTTATCCTCAAGATATATGCATTATCATATCGTGTGAGAGTGTGTGTGATGTGTACATATTACATGTTACATTACTATGAATGATGGAAAACAATGAGCTACTATATGCCATGCAACAGCTTTTACTTTACTCACGAATAACTATCAACTATCACATTCTTTCCTTTTTATACCTTGCTGCTTCGCTTGTCCAAATCATTTCATTCGAGTAGCTTGGCAGCTTTTGTGAATTGTGATGTAGAATAGAAAAAAAAAGATTTTTTCGAAGATGCTTTCATAAAACAAGATCTTCACTAACTGCCATCCCACACCCCACACACCTTAATATTCGTGTAGATGCATAAAGCGGTGAATTCCTCAGTGACTGCTAGCTGTTGGGCGAACTCTTTTCTTTTATTCTTACAATTAAAATCAGATCAACATACCTTTTGGAGCAGTAATAATACTGCAATTAAAATCAATGCTCTCTACATGATGCATTCCCAAAAAATGCTGAGAAAAATGTGAGTAGCATGAGTAGCTTAGCTTGACTCTCATTTTTTGAGATTTGATGTTGTTGTTCAACAACGTAAGACATGACGCAACTCTTGTTCTTGGGAAGTTCTGCAAGTTCTTTTAGATTTGGAGACAAATATGGCTTGTGAGAAACATCCACCTCCAGTTTTGTGTCCTACACGGAATGAACCATCATCATCATAATATCATCGCATCAAAAAATATATCTATAGGCATGGATTTGATTCCCATTTTCCTCTTCCTTTCAGAAAAAAAACATCTTGAGAACAGAAGGCGTAAAGAGTAACAAAGCACACAGGGGCAGCCGTATGAATTTTCTCTAGAGCTGTTATAGTTAATAGTATACATAGCTTCGTCATTCGTACTCGTATAAGGTTCAAATATAGCATACTTCCACTATATACTACTTACATATTATATGATATGAATAGAACAGGACTAGTTTGAAACAGAAAATGGAACCATCTTTTATCAACGAGAGAAGAACAACAGTATGACACAACACAATAACACCACATACGAAGGGTAGATGATAGAGAATGGTCATAAAAAGGAGGAACGCGAGCCACTGGTGTGTGAGACACCAAGAGTGTGCCATGATAAAGTTCCATCGCATGCCATAATAAAAACTTATACAAAAAAGTACCCCTTGAGGCATGTGTACAGCATCAGGTCTTAATATACCGTGTGCATGCCACGTACTAAAAGGAAGCCTGTTAACACTGTGATGCCCAAGTGCACATAAAAAAAGAAACAAGAAAAGATTGGGCTCCCCTTTTTCTCTTAAATCAACTACCACTACTGTTAACCTAATGGAAAAAGGCAGAAGGTAGGAAGCTTGCAAGCAGCATGCAGTGCTTCAAGCTCATGGCTACTTACTTCACTTCACATAAGTGACGATATGAGAAAAAAATCTATGTATATCACCAAGATATATACATTAATATGTATGTAATAAATATGTATGCATCAACCGTAGACTTTAAACGTGCTTTACAGGTTTAACCTGTGTGCACACAAGAAGAAGAGCGATATCCGTAAAATCATGACCACAAAACTCTAAATACACATGATTGAGAAAGACAAAAAAGGTTTTCTCTTAAAGTCCCTCTCTCGCTTTATCACTATCTCTCCCACATGCACGGCATTCTATATGTACATTTATACACATTACCTTTAGTTTATGTTTTATTACAGGATGCCGACACGCATGAAAACTTACCTACAAATCCGAGTCAAAAGCAAGTTTTACAATGTGTTCACAACTCATACAGTTTTTATATTTGATTTTGATTTTGCTTACACCATCATCGCATCACCACAGCCATCAACTCACCCATTCCAGAAGTAAAGGAAGATGAAGACTATGGGATTCTATTCCATTGTGGCACTCCTCCTCACATCACATTAAACTAGAATGCCATACTTTTCGAAATACAAAATATGCTGATGAACGTTTGAACGTTACGTACAACACTTTTTTGGAGCCGCTGTTTAGATTTTAGCTATACGCACACAATAGACATCCATACTTATTTGAAGCGTAAAAGAGTAATTCAAAGTTGTTTAACTTGTCCGCAAGGCAATGTCAAAACCGGTCTCTCTTTTGCATTCTTTTTCATGAGGTAGGTGTATGTTTCATCATCATATCAACAAAACAACACCAGGATCACTATTTTTCAACTGGATGAATACAACCAACCAGGGCAGGGTACATATATACCAAATTCCTTTCTGCTCCTTATAAAAAATTATTCTGATGGAAATGGGAACACCAGCATCAACATCATGTATCATCATCATATTCATCATGCAAAACAACAAAATGGAAGATTCTTAATTCATGGAAGTTTTATAAAAAATGAACATTTTAAGATCATAACAAGACGATTTTGGAACCAAAGTTGGTCTTCCACGTCGTCATTTGTGCAATGAAACTTTATGAACAAGTTGAAAAATATATTAAATGCTACTCTTTAATCCCCATTTTACACTTCTTCACGAAAAAGTATTGAATTAAAGAGCCATTTGCGTTGATAATCTACAAATTACACCAGCTAAGCTCATTCTGCTCCAAATTATATTTTTGCCAACGCATGCATGTTGTAAAAAAAGTGTTTTGGATACTCCATAACAGTGCCAACAGTCCACACATCAATACCTAAAAGCGCAAAGTGAAGAAAAGAAAGCTTGGCTCTATACTTATATGCTTATGTTCAGATAATGCACTCTTGTCTTGTCTCGGCAAGCATAATTCTAAGACGCAACGTGACGCTTTCTGCCATTATCGCTGTGATGCTACCACCACTCTCATATTTCTTCTTGAAATCCAATACCTTTTATCATGTCTTTGGCTTGTGCCTTGCCTTGCGCCAAACAAACCAAGTCATAAAATTGAAAGCAACAGAAACAGAGAGCAACATGAAATGTTACGTAGAATACCACAATACCACCATGAAGAGTTTAAGTACTATATGACTCTTCTCTCTTGCTGGTGGACTGGACTACTGCCTACATTTATACTCATTATGGTCGCCTTCTCCTATTCACTACCATCATTTTTATCAAAAGGTTAATGTTTCAGATGGACTTAAGCTCTTAGGCATCAACAACAACCGCAGCTGCTTGTAACTTGAACTACAAAAGAGTCATTTATGCTCGTTTCTACCCATATGGACAGAATCCGACATTTTTTCTAAAAGCCCAAATGCGCACTCTTCTACCATCACTTTCTTTATGCTGTATGCGTGCAAATAATATTACTCGGAAGGATTATAACTTTGAACATTAATTTTAATATTAAATACTTTAAAATAGTATATTACCACAGTTTATGACTTGTGTACCTAATTAGCAGCTTAATGGATGGACACTCCATTATATTTTATGCCTTGTTATTGTTAACTTAAAACTATGCAGAAGGTTTAATTTTCATATTGTGCAATAGTTTGTAATATTTAATTAATGCAGTCCGCTGTAGACTGAAAATGTATGAGGATTTTTATAATTGAACCCAAATGTACCATAAGTACTATATAACCACAGACATAGAGTTGTATAAGTACAAACTACTCATACTGAAAGGATATCAAATTTTGGGTGAATGTTCATACTACCTACTAATGCTGACAGTAATTACATTACAAGACAAATGTATTGGTAGCAATAGCCCTACTTTTAATGCTGAAACATACCTCATGAAATGACGTAGAAAGTGATGCAGGTGCAGAATTTGCAGCACTGGGATATGCAGGGTCAAAACTGCATTGGCACTTCGGCAGCGGTGGGTGAGAGTGTGATTAGAAACATTTAAATAGCAATGGCAATGAGTGATGAAAAGCAAGTTTTATATATACTTAATATAACATTAAATGATATTGTATATGCATCTGAATGTGGGACAAATAGCATCGATTCTCGATTCTATTTTAATGCTCTGAAATTCATTACTTATGTCCTGACATGACATGATGGACTGTTTAAGTGAAAAGTCAAAATGGGGTAACGTGAGATATTGCATATTTACAAGGCACGGCAGTAGCTAACCAGTTTACTATATGTACAAAGTATTATTCCACTCCACCGTTGACGTTTAGTTCCTCCAGGAAGAGAAAATTGTGATGAAATGATGAACATCGAAAATGACATTTACTGTTAACGTGCACTGGCGAGATGTCAGTATATTGTAACGTGTATTTACTGTTAACTGTTAACGTATTTGAAACTAAACTTCATTTGAACTTGCACTACTCCTCCACTATTATTTGCACTTGCTTATGATGATTATCATTTCGATTCCTACACACAAAATTCGCACAAGACAATTTCAACTATGAAGTTGTGTGTTCCATTTAATACGATTCCAAACAAGGTACAAACACTCTTACCTATCAATAGCTAATAGCATCCTTTCACCTTTATATCACATTCTGTTAAACCACACAACACACAAGTTCCCAACTCCAACTCTTTAGTCTTTACCGTTGCGCTGTCGGCAATTGGCATACATTGTCAGCATCAGTAAACTTTTAACGGTTTTAACTGCTACACAGACTCAACACTAAACTAGAAACAGATATAAAATATACAACAAGAAAAAACACAACATATAAACGGTCACCACACTGTCAACTGTGCAGTTGACAGACAAATCCAATATCCAATTACGTAACAAATATCTTCTTTTTTGTTTCTACCTACACCTACATTCTACACATCAAAGCCTTCTTGTCAACTGTCTTTAACAATGAAATCAATAAAATCATTT
>JAANSM010001788.1:0-17090 GCA_036850725.1 Orchesella villosa
CACATTAACGAAATCCTATACTTGGATGTCGACACCCTCGTTGTCGGAAATCTGAGAAAGATTTGGTCTGAATTTGGCAACATGGGCACTCTTCAAGCTGTCGGTATTGTACCAGAGCATGAAGTTCCATCAATAGGTTGGTACAATCGATTTGCTCAACACCCTTTCTACCCTCCATTAGGTATTTTTGAAATCTTTTAAACTACATAATATTATTTCGTTTAATGAAATATGACAATCATACAAATGCAAATTGAAAACATGTGCAGGCCTGAATACAGGAGTGATGTTGATGAATTTGACAAAACTGCGAGGTGGTTTTGAATGGGAAGGAGCAATTTTGAAATCTTACAAAAGGTTCAAGGATCAAATTGTCTACGGAGACCAAGACTTGCTTAATATTGTTTTTTATCATCATCCAGGTAATAGTTCAGATTTACAGGTTCTTTTTTAAACGTACATATTCAGTAAATATAATAGAACTAATGTGCTACATTCTATTTTTTAAAGATGCTGTGTATTTGCTACCTTGTCCCTATAACTATCGCCCAGATCACTGCCTGTATGGATGGAACTGTAAATCTGCTGAAATAAAGAATGGAGAAGGTATTCAAGTCGTTCACGGGAATAGGGATGTTTTTCATAATGATAAGACATGTCCAACATTCCGAAAGCTGTATAAGCAATTTCAAAAGGTAATTTCAAGAGAATGGGATCAATACTATATTTTAATCGTTTTGTAGTTTTTAGCTGTTAACGCTAACTTTTTGTTATTGCAGTTTGACATGTCAAAGCAAGACTACCTAAAAGATCTGGTGATGCCGTACAAAAATGGAGTGCAAAAACAGGACCAGCATATTTATGCAACTGTAACACAAAACTGTGATACTATAGAAAACTTATTTTTTAAGTTTGTATCTTCTTAAAATGACCTCTGTTGAAGATTGGACTCCAATCGAACTAACAATTTACAAGCCCAAAGCTGTATGCTGTATCATTTTATATGAAACAAATAAATACATAATGCTTAATCTAGAGATATCAGCTACCATTTTTTTACAATAGTATGCACACTCTTTTAACTTATAAAATATTTCATAAATGCAAGCAATCAATTTAAAGGATCATCACTATCACAAGTTCGAAACGGTAAATTTTTTTGCTACATGCAATGGAGGAATGAATTCAAAGTTAAATGTAAATGTGAGTACATTGTAATAAGACGTTACGTTACTTACTGGAAAAGTTTTGATAGTTTTACAGATACAAATGCACACACATAATAATATTGTTATCGCTTAGTGTATGTATTTATATGGTTTCATTCTGTATGCATGCATCTGTTCAGGTGTGCTTCTTGTGAATGACATTGGCATTGAAGTATTTACTGTGAAGTAGCAAGTAAAAGCGGCAATGCAAGTGTTCTACAGCTCAAATCTTGCTTGGCTAGTGTGTATGCATTGTTTCTGTACATTTTCATAACATTTGGAAGAATATTTGTTTCACATTTGGTTTATATCAAGAGAAATTATTTCCTGAAAGCTTTCAGCTAGAAAAATGGTTATCGAAAATAGTCCAAGTTTCACATAAATTACTTGCGCACAGGTAAAATGTCTTGAAAGGTTTCATTACTGAAACTTAAAAGCTTTCCACGAGCTACATCTAATTTTCAATGAAGTTATGGATATGGATTTGGACACAATAGTGAGTCCACACATGGAAAATGGGGATGTACCCCTGTCTTTAATTTCAAAGTTATGTGATTCGCGTCTAAAGGAACTGAGTCATCACCCAAGTAAAAATAATAGCAGTATTGACACTCCTGATGAAAGTTCTCGTCACAACTCTTTGTACTCTGGGGTACTGAATAGTACATCAGAGTCAGGAATAAGCCTCTCTGCTGGCAAGTTTTACAACAGCACTGATTTTGGAAATGCTGAGGCTCAGCAGTTAAAAATATCAAGACAAATCCCGCTGTCAAAGCATGTAAAGCCCTTAAGCATTGCTGCTTTTCTGGAGACTGAAAACATACCCACTGTAAATTGTGAAATTGATGTTAATGAAAATGATGATAAAGAAGAGCCATTGGGACAATATACAGAAAGGGATGACGTTGCCCATGTAAAGGAACGACTGGAAAGTTACCTTCCTTCTTTAAAACAAAATGTTCTAGATGATGGGAAATGGTCATCATTGAGGCACCTTCCATCACTTCAAATGTTGATGGTAGGTACTTCAAACTTTGGAAGCACCGTTGGGTCATATAATGGCAATCAAGATGAGTTTCAAAGTTCAATGAAATCAGACAGAAGTTCCAAAGCGTGGGATCGTGAGCAAGGACTTCTAATTTCTTCCACCACCGAGTTAATGGGTATTTTCAAAATTATTATCAAAATTTATCAAATAAAATACAAATAGTTCGCAACTATTTGGAAAGTACCTTCAATGAAAGTGTAAGTGAACGTCCAAGAAACCAATTTTCATTTATGTCACAGTTTTTTACGGGATAACTGACAAACCTAACAGTGTTAAACCAGAACGATTGAAAAGATTATTTGAATATGTTGGGGCAGCATCCATACCTTTGCAAAGCATGACAGTTTGCAAAAAGCGTCTTTACTTGCAGGATGGCACAAGTAGAATAGAGATTAATGACATTTCTGGTAAACTCAATTACCGCAACACTGTGTCAAACATTCCGATTGCTGCAATCGGAAGAGTTTCCGGAACTCAGCTTCACGTTGAAGATGTAATTTTTGCAACCCCTTGCAATCCAACGTGGCCATTTCCCAGAGACGATAACATTGAAATGGTAATAAATGAAAATTGAAATGTTTTCAATAGCGAATCACATTTAATGACATGATCTTTAATATTGGGAAGGATAGCCCATATAATGTGCTTATTTGAATAATTTAAAATATATGTCCTTGCATCATCAGGTATTCGTATCGGGGTTGCACTTGGGAAATGAGGAAGGGAGTGTAACTTCTCTGGATCTGTTTCAGGACTATCTTTTGGGGTTATCAGGATCTGCATATGAACAGAAAGAAGTAAATGCTTCTAGGGTAAGAATGTTTTTAGTAGGTAACTCCACATCCAAACCAAAAATGAAAAAGCAGTTTGACTTGGAAAAGGTTTCAACTGCATGCAATAAGAACATGGAGAAGTTGGATTCATTCTTAGAACCCCTTTTGGTAATTTATTATGACATAGTTTTGACAAATATCGCGAGTGAATCTTTAAAATAAAGCTACGAATGCGTATTTTAGTTGTAGCATTTAACGGGCAAATGTTCAAATATTCTTTGTTTTATAGAGACTAATGGAGATATTCTTGATTCCTGGTGAAAACGATTTAACGTGCACAACTAGTTTACCACAACCACCTATGCACCCTAAATTGCTTCCTGAATGCAGCCAGTTTCGTACTCTGAAACAGGCTAACAAACCCTGTTCGGCTTCCCATATCAATATCCAATTTTACTTCTACTCAATCCAGTCAATTTTCAGACTGCAGTATGTTGGACAACACTTATTCAGATCTATTACATGAAGATGTTCAGTTTATAGATATAATCCTCCAAAGTGGGAAAAATGTAAGGCAAACAATGAATTACTGTGATATATCCTGTCCAGTAGAGATGGGAATAAATTTATTAAAGTGGGCAAATCTGCATCCGACATGTGATAATAATTCTTCATTGGGAGAAAGTATATTTAATCTTAAAGGATCTTTACCACATATAATGGTTATAGGAGGCTTATCTGAGTTCAAAACAATTACGTGGAATGGAACAAAAATTATTGGGGTTCCTTCCTTTCAAAAAACTAGTACCGCTGTAGTATTAACTAAAGATTTTAATGTGATTCCTCTATCTTTTAAAATTGCATAAAATTATGGAAAATAAATATTTATTAATACAAAATTAAGCAGCATTCTTTTAATACTTATGTTGTGACTTGCAAATTAGTGTATAACCTGCAATTATGTTGGATTCCGTCATTTTCAAATCGGCATAAAATTATGAAATGTCATTATCCAAAACCATAATATTATTATACTCGTTTAACATGCAAAAGCGACATTAGTCCATTCGGTCATCTAGCCTATCTATAGTAGGGAAAGGAACTTACATGCGACTCTGTGAGCTCAAACTTGTTATACTTGAAGTGTTAACCTCTCATTAGATCTGCCCTGCTTCTTTTACGGGCAGCAATAGCAATATAAATGCAGCCTGTACGTTGTTTGAAATTACATTGTGATTGTTAAACATATGCGTGTGTGTATAAAAACCGTGTTAAAGTTTGAGTCTAGCCTGGATGTGCTATGAAAATGGTAAAATACAACAATACAAAGCTTTACGTTCACGTTAACTGCTATGTATAGTGATATGTATACATTGTGCAGTACCGTATGCCATGTCCAATGTCTTAAAAAACATGCTACAGGATATGATTATGATGCTAGCTACACATATTGCTTTCCATCCTTTGTTGGGTGACGAATTTTTAAATACCAATTGTTTTGACTGAACGCTAATTTCATGCAAATTTTTCAACCACATATACTTATAGACAGGTGATACGATACGACTTATATGATGTTGAATAACAATGGATAATATACAGTACACAACATTACATACAGTTCCCTGAAACTCGTTTGATCAGGAAAGAAAGGTGATTGTGCATCCCATTCCACGTAATATAATATGCACTTGCTGCTCAACCTGAACCAAAGCCAACCCTTCCGGAGCTTTTTTACCTGACAACCACAATGTAAACGCCTGTGTTGGCTGTTGGCTCCTGGCTCTTTATAATATCGTCTGTTTGATCTTCTGCCTAGATGCGCTTGCGTTTTTTAGAATATGACTAACAATTGACATGCCTCACACACAACAAAACAACACTTGCGTTCCGTTTGTGTGTAGGTAGATAGCATCAAGATGTTTGTTTAGTTTTACATGCACCTAAAAAGAGCTCCCAAAAATTGGGCAGGCCATATCATATACCTATTCCAGTCATTTACAAGTTGCAAGGCATATGAATAAAATAGCCCTTTCACTGTCATCGCCTTCATAGTTGGGGTTATAGGTTGATGATGAGTGGAATCTGAGCGGTGGTTCCATTCACTCTTAATAGATACTAAAAATATAGTTATTGCTTAATAACTTTTTTGTTATATAATGTTTAAATTTACATTTTATGACTATTCTATTCCTTTCGTAAAAAAGGAACATTAATGTTGCAGTTTGACTTAAGATTTTAATTACTTCTTTGTGTTATCCGAATGGGACATCGTATTATTCAAGCCGAAAATCAAGGTTAAGTAGACAATTAATGAAAATCATCAGCCATTAGAAGTGATTAAGTAAAAAGCAACTTAATTCAGATCTACCAGATCCAAGATCAAGCAAAGTCTAAGCAATTGAAAGTGTTCCGTTGAAAATTGAAATCGGAAAATGGGATTAACAGCATCAGAACGAAGAGCGCGTTTCATATTCCTACTGGATTTGGTAAGTCCTTTCTTTAAAAAAATCTTCCTATAAAACACATTGTCCTACCTCTTGCATGGTTGGTTACCTTTATAAAAAAAATTCAATTCTGCTACAAATTGAATACATGATATGGCGTATGTTATGTTACGTGATTATTATCTTTTCCTGGTGCTCATAGATCCTTGCTGCAACTCCTGTAACATTCTATCTCATCATTCTGCTCATTCTAAGCGTACTATGGATTTTCGGCGAATACAACGGAGCATATGCAATCTTGGATTGGATATTTCAGTCCGTCATGTTTGTTCCCAAGCCTATGTATGGTACTCCGATAAATCCTGGTCAAGGTAGGTTGCAAGATGACCTAAATTTTCTTAAATTCCATTAATTTATGATATAGAATTACATGCAACTTCAAAATTAATGAGAATATGACATTTGAATGCGTTATCTTTCAGTTGCTGATCTACGAATGTTTTTCTTCGCTGTTTGGGGCATTTCATTGCTGTATAATATTGTTGACATTTTCATGTCCCTGTATCTTAGGATTTTCGGCGAATACAACGGAGCATATGCAATCTTGGATTGGATATTTCAGTCCGTCATGTTTGTTCCCAAGCCTATGTATGGTACTCCGATAAATCCTGGTCAAGGTAGGCTGCAAGATGACCTAAATTTTTTTAAATTCCATTAATTTATGATATAGAATTACATGCAACTTCAACGTTAATGAGAATATGACATTTAAATGCGTTATCTTTCAGTTGCTGATCTACGAATGTTTTTCTTCGCTGTTTGGGGCATTTCATTGCTGTATAATATTGTTGACATTTTCATGTCCCTGTATCTTTTGAAATCTATGAGAATGGTAAGTATGGTTTTGCTACTTCTACTTAATATATTATAAGTAACCTTTGGCACATAATGCTTTCAAAATTGGCAGTACTTTAACTTTTTAAATTATTGTAAACGTGTAGAGATACGAAGACCCCTATTTAGTCTGGATGGGAGTTCGCATATTAATAATTGTGACAACAGCAGTGTTCATCATTGTACAACTTGCTACTGGATTCTCTTTCCTTTCCCAGTTCTTAGCGATTTTGTATATAATTTATCGATGCATCGGGTTTGCAATTATTTTTCGGCGGCTGAGAATTATGAGAGATGGATTGGAACAGGAAATAACTCCTTAAAATGTAAGACCGCATGTACTTAGCTTAGCTCCAAAGTTCATTGTTTGCGAAATGCAAGAGCAAAAACAAAACCAATGTGTTTTCAGACTTAAGTTTAGGGAGATGCCAAAATCAAAATAACGCTCGAGTTTAAATAACTTGCAATACTATGAGCAATATTACATGACTTATTTTAAAGTTTGTATACTTGTTAATTATTATTTATGTAATCAGTTTAGACTTTAAAGCTTTATTGTAGAGAAAGGTGTTCAGAGATAACAAACACGTAATCTAGGTCAGTTTTACCTTTGAGATGACAATTTCTTCCCAAACAGTGCAAATATAGACATTACAGACAAAAAACAAAAATAAATCTTTCTTAATTATTTAATACCCTATCACCTATATCTTAACTTTAAAAAGCACAATATAGTACGGAAGCGTTTGCAGATTTCAACAGCAAAGACCGAAGTATTTACTTCTATATAATGATGTATGTGACTACAATTGTAATATAAGTATAGTACTATAATAACTTTGTAAATTCAGAGCACCATTTCACAGCTTTGGTTAAAGCAAAATGACAAACAGCCATGCTATAAAGTACAGATACAATACAAAATATTCCTATTATACTTATGTAGGTAAATGGCAATTTACGTATCAATAAAAAATGTCAGTGTTGACTACAGTGGACATATGTGGACAACTACATAAATATATGGTTTTCCTCCGACTGTTGCCTTTGTTCCTTCCTCATACCACATTTTTGTTTTACTTTTCAGCTATATCATTAGAAGTACGCATTCATCTGCATTCATCACTTTGGTGCTATTATTGAATCGTTTTTTGAGTCCTGCTTTCATTGAAATACTCCAACGCATACTTCGAAACATTAGCACAACCATCCGTATTGACATTTTTAAGGGAAGGTAACACATCAGCAAGGGCTCTTAAAGCAACGTCAGTTATCTGAAATATGGTAATGATGAGCAAGAAATTATTTAACTGAAACTGTCAAATGTTTTTAACATTGTATGAATATGTACTGTATAAATACAAAAAAGTACCTTCCACTTCTTACAGCTAAACACTTGCAATCGATCCAGTTTAAGCACACCAAAAATTACGGAAAAGTCTGTGCATGTGGGCTGATCATCCAAACTCAAGTGTGTTAAGCCTGCAAAATTTTTCAATAAACTTACGATAAGATCAAACTACCCCGTACTTTAATTTTTAAAGATTTCTTAGACATACGTCTTACATTTCAAGTTCCTGATAGAAGCAAAACCTTTCCGATGATTCTCAGTTTTGTTTCGTTCCCTTGTTGTTTGAAATGGATTCATAATATCCATCTCATCTAATATTTCCTTCGAAAACCCAGTCATGATTTCGTCTGTTACACCGGTAGCGTTTATTAGCTCCAACTTTGTTAGCTGAGTGAACTTTTTGAAAATTCCTTGCAATATGCCATAGTGAGCATGAACACTTCTTAGTGTCAAAGAGGATAGAAAAGGAAAATGCATAAAAAACTTAAGAGCCGAATCAGTTCCTTGCTGTAAAATAGACTTTTGTACTCCAGTTCGACGGGATGGCGAAGTTTCCAGAAACCAGTTTACATCGCATAAAATCTCAGTTGCAGAGTGTTCAAAATCTGTGTCCGTTTGATCAAAGTCGGATGATGATTTACCTCTAATCTGATTATATGCACAGCCACTTCGACCAAAATTGATAGTTTCCAAACTGGAGTGCACATTCAATGTAGTTCTAAGCAGGCATCCTGGTGGTTCATCAAGTTGCAACAGTTTCAATTGTGGTATCGCAAATGTAAGACGATCCGAAACATTTACATTACTGTGGACTTCCAAAGTTTCTAGCGTGAATCTTTGAGATCGGACAAAGTCAACAACCGCTTCAGAAGGAGCATGTAACCGCATGGACAAGTTTTTAAGTTTAAATGACGCGTTTCTTAATATTTGAAGGTGAGTCCGAGTTAACTCACAGTAAGTAGATGAATTTACCCATGGCTTAATGAGCAGTGATTCCAAATTTATCATTGATATCAATTTCGGCAAAAACCAAATCCAAAGTCTCCTTTTGTAATCCTACGAGATGGATTGTGGAAACAGACCAGGACGGGTTTAAAAACTCTAAAAGAGCTTTATCTTTACGATCCCAGCATCCTATCACAAGTAATGTGCTAATGTTTTCCAAAATTTTACTTGGAATTTTTTCAGATTTGCATTTTCCAGTTGGGGGATACACCANTTCAGATTTGCATTTTCCAGTTGGGGGATACACCAAATCATCACTTCCATCAGGATAATACCAGTATTCAAGTTGACGCCTTTGATGGCAAGTAACATTTCTTCGTTCTGGGCGACAGTTCTCGAGCTGAAAACATTCCAATGCGGATGCACCCAACGAAATGATGGCAAGAGATGTTTCCTTCTTCAATGAATTCCAAAGTTTTAAAATTCTTGATAACGCTGGAGTCTGTCTTTCCCCCATATAATACATGGCATGGTTTCTTGGACTAGGACTGTGATTGAGTTTATGATACTGGCTTAATCGATGTTCTAACTGGGAAGCAAAGCAATCACTAGGGATTGACAAACAGTTTTTATGAAGATGTACAGAGGATACTGCGTGCCAATAATGGGAAACATTTCTGGCTTGATGTACATCGCAAGCGTTCATGTAGTTGAAGATTTTTTTCAGGATCTGCAAAATAATATCAACTTGCATTATACGAGTATATACAAGAATACGAACATTTTATTTTATTTTATTCATAGCATAGCATGCAGTGAATGGCTCATCTAACGTACCTTACTATCCTTTCCAACTGACTCAGGAGCATTGCAAACAGACATTGCATTATTTGGAGGAGGTAGTAAAAAGCTTTTTATTGTATGCTTTTTGAAGAAAGAAAGAAATTGAAACCCAGCGATTCTCTGAACCATTCACTTTGCACAATGTCAGACTTAATGTCTGAGCAAGATTCATAAAAGCAATATCTGTCATCTGTATTAAATATTAAAAAAAAACCATAATTAAATACTTCCTTGCTTACGATTAGACATTTTAAAAGTAAGTTATAATGAAACTTACCGTAAAATTACTAAGAGTTAATTCTTCAAGTTTATCCAATCCGCATATTCCGTACACCACTAACAAGAGAGTAGATTCGGCTGATGGTGTTTCATCCAAAATTGCTAGCTCAAGCTGCTTCAGTTCTAGAAAAATTGGAATTTCAAGTTAAATGATACAATTAGTACTTAATTCAACGCAATATCTAATCACAATAACTTAGCCTGAAATTTTTTTCTCGCTACACCAACTTACTTTGAAGTTGTCTTATTGAAGGAAAGAAGCGTGGTTTTGCTGTCTGCACTACAGCAAAACTCTTGCAATGCGTCATTTTTCGACACACCCGGTGAGGAATCCCAGTTAAACCAACCAGAAGTTGCTTAGCTGAATTGCTTATCACCACCAAATGTTCCAGATCTGGATAGCAACTATAAATTGCTCGGAAACATCTGCTGCTTATAGTTGATAAAGACAAATTTATTTCCAATTTGCGAGGTTGAAGTGGAAATAAGGAAAGAACTTTCAAATATTCTCTCCGTTTCTCTAAACTAACTACATTTTGTATATTTCCTCGCGTAAAAATTGTGGTCAAATATCGCTCTTGAAGAGCTACGGATATTAGTTGACCCATATGCAACTGGAAGAAAGTTTGAAACAGCCCAACTACTCTGACACATGACAGATTAGGGGCTGATCGTAAAATGTAGATTCCATCCGATGTGCTGACGCCATCAATGGATAACGTAAGTTGCTTAAGATTTGGTAAAGAGACTTCTCTGAATGCCTTGCTAAGAATTTCTTGCTGTGTTCCTTCAATGTTGAGAACAGTCAAAGTTTTGAATGTTTGTTGTAAAAACTGCTGTAGAAAATCTGGGCGTACCAAGCAGTTTATTAGATTTACTTTGCGCATGTGTAATTGTTTGGCAAAAAACAGTTGGAAATGCTCCATATCCAACGGCGCCTCCAATCCGGACAAGCCAACATGGCACAACTTTGGAGCAGAAAACCGACTCACTGTCAAACAGAGGTCAGTCCATAGTGACAAACTTTGGCCAATATTTACTGTATGAATGTTAGGAGCGTGTTTCAAAATGATTTGTATAAAAGTTTGGTTAACTTGTCCATAATCCAAGGAGGAGTGTAGCTCAAGAACGTTCAGTCTTGTGAAAGTGAAAGAATGAAAGTTTTCTTCCTTAATTTCAGGTAGTGCACCGTAGATTTTAAGCTCTTCTAACCTTGGACAGTTTAAAATTTTGATCACAGACTCAGCGGACGAAGCAGTACAAAATTTTACAGATAAGCTGCTCAATCGATCACCAAAAATCCGTATAAATTTAGAAATTCTATCAATCTCAAGTTCCAATAGTCGGAAATCGAATTTCCGACAGAAAGAGTAAGGAGAATGTTGTGCTGTTTTTAGCAATCTATCAAAGTTAGTTTTGTTAACTGTAATTTGAAATCTTGCTCCTAACAGCTTCCTAAGCAGAGCTGTTTTGTTCCATTCTTTACAGACCAGTCTACAATCTAACAAATCTGTGAGTGGGAGAAATTCGAAGATTTTTTCCAAAATCTGCAAGCATAAGTTGCACAAAAGAAATGATTCAGTAAAAGTTGGCAGTTTTTCTTATGAGAAAACCTCTCATACTATTTTAATTGGTATAATTTTAAGATTGAAATTACCAAGCTGTTATGTAACAGTGAGTGAGCGCCAACTCCCTCATCATCATCATACTCCTCAACATCTTCCCATGAACTAGAGTCGTCACTCTCGTAGTCCATGATTTCGTCAACTGGCATTATATCCTTTTACAGTCCAGGCTTCCAAGTTTCAAAAATAAGCAGCTCACGCTATCGCTTAATTACTTCCACCGCTTACCCTCTCCAGTCCCTTCCCCCGTGCCGCGTTCAGCAAATTGCTCACCAACGCATCGCTAAATGTTATAAAGTTTTAGCTCAGAAATCCTGCAGAAAGAGAAAGAACGACTTAACTGAAGTTGTTGAAAGTGAAGGGTTTAGAATATTCCAAAATAAATTCACGATTGCGATCGCATCTCGCTTATCCACATACGTATATACCTTTGGAATATTCGTGAATAATGTGATGCATAATGTTTAGCCAACGTACCATCTTCAGCTACTTTTGGTGATCAGGACAGAAATTAAATTACAAGTGAAGTGAAATAGGTAATTGGCCGAAGATAAGGAATCCAAATAGCTAATGTGGGTAAGAGAATCCATTTTAAGGCAGGAATTACTTTTTATTGATTTTCAGAAACATGCTGTACAGGAACTCGAATACTGATTTTATTCAATCTTCCATCTTTATGAGATGCATTTGGCCTTCTTTTGTAAGGCTCCATGCATAGAAAGGCTCACACTCGCCCATCTTCAATTCCATGGTCATTGTTAATACGTTTGGCACTTTCAACAGTCGTAAGAATTACAACCAAATTTATAGTTCCTTCTATGCATATGCAATACATTTAAAAGGCAACGATAATGCTGTTAAGCCCCACAAAATACGCTTCAGACAATTCTCTTCGTGTGGAACTTCAACATAATTCTTATTCTTAGAAGTGTATCAGTAAACTTAAAAACTCCAGTTCGCTCCAGTTATGCTGGCAATATGTTTTGGAAGAGTTCAACTTTTGTCTATACCTTTCCAGTATCAGATTCGCTTTTATCTACTCCCTTCAATTCAATAATAAATTATTGTCGTGCCTCTAGTCTTCTCACTCATCGAAAATAAAAATCAAAGTATCACGTTTCTTTTCTTATTGCCTATTGCTTTTCATCTTTTATAATACAAGTGATTGCTTGGTTTTGTTGTTTATTTCGCATGGGCAATAGAAGTGGTACGTGTGTGATGTTTAGAATGCATACACTTGTGCATTACAATGGAGCAGATGATGATCAGCTCGGGGATGTGCATCAGTATGATTTTTCATTTACCTACCATTGCATTGTAGTTATAGACTGAGAAGAGAGAAGGGACACGAAAAAAAGTATAGTGCTGTGTGGGTGCTGACTGCTGAGTTGCTGACACAACAACTCTTTGTTGGACACGGAATAGATTTTGTGTTATTCTGCTTGCTTGGACTGGGTTGGCTGCTGTATCATACAATTTACTTATCATACGATGCGCGATGATGATGTCATGTCATGTAATATGAGCTTTAGATCTGGAGTTGTAACAAACAACATTTAATTCATTGTTAGTTTTGCAAATACGCATTATATATCTGAACGTCTTGAGATCCAGTAAGAAGGAATCGTTTCTTGTATCTTAATGTTCATGTCTGAATTTCCCCCATTCAAATCTGATGATGGCGAAGATTAGCAAAGAATAATTGTTATTCGTATGCAAGTTTATGTTTATAAACAAATATATTCGGAACATAAACATACTGCTATATAATCTGAAATTTATTCACTATACAACAATCATTAACCTGGAATCAAATATTAATTTATATTTTTTTAAATTTATAAACACAAATACCAAAATCCTGCTAAAACAATCCATTTAACCAAAACCAATGCAAATTTATAATATTAATGTAAGTATAATAATTTCAGTTACGATTTCCATACGTCTGTGTGGAAATTATGCTATGGGGCTTTAACATAGATATTAATATTACAAGTTGCTTTAGTTTTTAATTATTTATCAGAACATAATATATAATATACTTCAGTTTGATTTATGTTCTTGTCTTACTCAAGAAATGGTTCACAAATAATGGATATACATATATGTATGCGGTGTAATGAAGTTCGGTCTGTGGTTTAATGGTTTACTTCTACCCTAAACCCTAGTACTACTGAAAACAAGGAACCAATAAACAAGCTATTGTTTAGAACACAATGAATACGATGTAATCGACGTTGAAAGATCCAACTAATCTCAAACAATTTCCTGTCACATCTCCACAATACTATTTTCCAACAGATCGTAAAGTTTATATTATTCCTACGCGCATAAAGGAAAGGAAGATTGCTTTGGTAAAATATATTGCAATTTTTCAAATTTTTAGTTTCCGACAATCAAAACTCTCGGTCGCACTTGGTATACCTTTGCTCATTAGCACACTTATTGACTTTCAAAAGCTATATCACTTTTCTAAATTTGAAAAGGTGCTTCATTGACTATTAACCAAAGTTCAGATTTCAGAGGCTTCACGGGGACCGCCTTTTCTTCCCAAGTTTGGGTAAAGCAAACATTTAAGAGCTAAAATGAAGATCTAAGCGATCTAAGCAATCATGGCAAGAATTATTATATGTGGATAGAGTAGAACTATACAGACATTGCATATCATTTAACTAAAGAAAGAGATTAGAGAGATTTCGAAATCTTACTACAAAACAGTTTGAAATAAAATATACATCATTTACAAATCTAAATAGTCTGAAGTCTGAGCGTATTCATTTTGTACCACTGAAAAGGTCGTCAACGCGGAAAGATCTGTTGTTTCATAGAAATATGGTCCTTTCTGAGAAGCACATCACTTTGTGCATACGTATTTTTTTACATAGACATATATGCAGCTAAATACCTGCTGCTACTACGTGCAATTTTTGATTTGTATTTCGCCTATCTACCTTTTCTAGTGGCACAAACATACTTATGGAATAATCCTGTGGTGCATCTACACAACAATGCATTTCAGCTTATATCACGCACAAATTCATATGTATTTCAATTTCCGTATCCGATTAATTTGTTTAATTAGCATCCTCAAAATTACAACACTCGACTGTCGATCCGTGTTATTTTGGAGCTGATGTGTAGCCACGATTCCACGGCTGTTCAGTTGCGGATGCAAATATCACATAAAAGATCACATCAATTATGTACACAGCAGCAGCAATGAAGAACACGTACTGCCAGTTTTCCAACGTGTTCTAATGAGAATGAAATAGAAAAAAATGAATGTGAGTAAATCCATTAAACCTTTTCATCAAACGGCGGATGGCGGAAGACTGACATAAGATCTTTAAACATGGTAACACCAATAATCATTATGCAGTGCAAGTTTCGTTACCCCTTGGCTCAGGAATATTCCGGCAACGTATGGAACGCAGAATCCAGTGATGTTAGCAATTGTATGAGTTATGCCACTAAGGGTAGCTGCATGATTTCTTGCAATGTCCACGTGATTTACCTGAATATTAAAATAAATTAATGATACTTTCGGTCTGACTGACCGTATCAGGTGCCATTTTTAAGCTGCACCCGTTTCATTACTGTTTGAAATTTTTAAAGTGTTTACACTCACAACATATCCGCCATATATTGCACCATTGATTCCTGTAATAATAGTTTCATAATGTATAGGTTTAAAAAATTGTGCGTACTCAGTTACAATCAAAGGGAAATAGAAAATATGAATTAAATATTTTCGTACCGACTGATAGGGTCAATAGAGTGACTGTTGCTGCCCTGCTGCAACCGCTGTATGATGCAGCAATTAAAAGTACAGCAGATCCAAGGTGAGCTATTAAAGTTAAATTTTAAGTGAAAGAAATCAGTTATCCCAAGAGCTGTCATATATGTTACTATTATAATAATACCTACATAATACTATATTATGAATACGATCAGATAGTATAATATATGCATGCCAGTTCAAATAACCCTGCATCTTGTGTCTCTTACCAATACTTTGACAACCTTTCCGAACTACGACAGTTCTCAAAATTTTACGAGAGATCAACAAATCTGCAATCTGAGTTATAAAGATGGACAAGATCCACATAACAAGGTAGGGAAGAGCGGATAACCAACTGTTCTGTAAGATTAAATTCAATGCAAAAAAAACAGAAATAGAATAGTATGTCATAAAACATTGTTAACCAAAGCATGCCATTGGCACACTTCGTGGAAAGAATTCAAGTGTCAAGATAAAACTGATCTGTCCAATCGTGTGGACGAATGCTTGATTTGCCTAAGTACCTGGCGAATGTCAAAGTGAAGCATGTTCTTCAAGTAGGTTGGAAGTTCATGAAGTAAAGTGTACAAGCCCCATGCATGCCCAATATGACCGACCAAAATGGCCCAAAATGGCATGGAAGTTAGAATGGCTCTCCACGGGGTTGGAACTTTGACCTAATAATTCGAACAATGAACGAATTTTCTAATTACTCCCAACGCTTTTATAAATTTAAATCAACATTTTAATCCAGCAACCTTGTACCTTAGATGTTTGATTTCCGATAGACTTTTCAATGAAATTTAGTTCTTCAATGGAAATTCTAGGATGTTGGGCTGGAGTATCATAAACAAAGAAGCACCAGAGTACAAACCAAACGATAGTTAGAGTTCCAATTACATAAAATACTGATGGCCATCCTCCCAAAATGTTTCCGTGGATTAAGTAACCACTCATTATCATAGTCGCTGCAGTTCCAAACTGTGCACCTAATTGTTTTAGAAAACTGTTGTAAAACGAAGGACTTTTGTTTGCAAGAAACTTTAGATGTTGGAAATACTTGCGACTTGCACTAACCCGCATACACAATACTTGCTAGCTTGGATTTCTCGTCTGGAGGTGCCCATGATGCTAGTAGGCCGTGCATTGCTGGGAACGCAAATCCCTTTGTTAAAAAATGAGCATCTAATGTAAGTATTATACTTTAAATGTAAATTTCTTTGGATGCAAAGGATTGGGATATGTTAATCAAGGTAATGCTTGAAAATTTGATGAGTAAAAAGAAGGAAGAAAATGGAATAAGACAAGCATTAAATCACGTTAGGGTTCGATTTTGCGTCAGATGTTCCAAAACACCCCACGCAAATTCACTTGAGTGTATACAAAAACCAATTTTAGCTAAAACTCAGTTTGAGTGCTTTCAGCAAAAAGCAACTTGATTTACATACAAGTTATTACCATCCAATAAATAATTTTACAGGGTGATGATAAATTATTCATTAAATCTAGTAAAGTGTCAGTCTTTACTCACTTCTCCAAGTCCGCATACAACTCTAGCCAAGCATAGGACATATTTGTGGGTTCTTGCGGCGAGTGGTGTCAGAACTGTGGCAATTCCTGCAAGAAACAATCCAATGCCTAAAGGCCATTTGCCCCCATATCGGTGAGAAAGAATTCCTCCAGGCATTTGAGTTAGCACGTAACCCCAGAAAAATGATCCTAGGATTACCCCTTGCTCTGTCGGTGACCAATCGAATTCTCCTACAATTTCATCAACTATTTCTTCCTTCTCAATTAATGTGCCATTCTCATCAAACTCTTCTTCTATCACTACTCGAAGATGGTCGCATGTTCCACTGGCGTCTGAGATGTTAAAATTACTACCGTTCTCAT
>JAANSM010001789.1:0-17075 GCA_036850725.1 Orchesella villosa
TATTTTTGTTAGTATAGCCTAAGGGGAAATCCCTTGTTTTTCTCATCTGCTGCCTTAATATTGCCTTCTCTCAATCTAATTCTATATTAATGCTAGAGAAAGGAGAAAGAGAAAGGAATATTTCAAGAAAATAGCATTTTGCGAGCAAGAATCATTTTATGTACACGTGTTTTATCTGATGCTGTGTATGTGGAAAAATCATTTTCGTTTTGTAGGAGAAAAGGAAAGAGAAAGGCGAAAGTAATAGAAAGTTCCAAGAAAATCCTACACTGTACTTTGACTTTGACTTGTGCATAACCATAATATGCCAAGAGTTGCAGCGAAACGAAAAGTCGTATACTTATTCCTTCCATTTTCTTATGCAATTCTTTCTATATATTGCAATTTGTCCTTCCATTCTAGTACATTCAACAGTTTCATGTTTTATACAAAAAAAAGTTAGAAGTAAAAAGGTCCCCTTTGCTATCTTGATAATACAACTTTATTGTATTGAACTTCGTCCGAATTTCATTTGTTCACTTTGCTGGAAAGGAGTTCCAGTGAAAACCTTGCAATTTTTCAGAAAATTTGCAAGAATGTTTGTAGCATATGGGGATATTATATATAGTTTTGTATTGTATATTGTCCCTATAGCTTGCATAAACATGCATCAAGTACAGTGCAGTTCTATGTGTATACAAGATATATATGGAAAATAAATACGGCTATCGAATGAAGAAAATGGTGTTGTAATAAGGTAGTCCCCAATATGCACAAAGATGAGAATTGATGGGAAAGGATGTAGTAATGCCAGCGTAGTTTTGTAGTGTTTATAGCTTGTAGCATGTGTGCTATATATTACGATTGCATTCTGGCGCAGGAAGGAGTCTTCTGAATAATGGTTAAAGTTTAGGATAATATGAAGCGGATGTAGAATATAGGCGCAAAAGCAAGTATACATCTCCAACTCCAGCAGCTATATTCTTAATGTACTTCTTTTAGACAAGTAAAAATTCGTTTCACAGTTGAAGGAAAATGAAGTTTGAGTTTGCCCATGCACGCCGTGTGTGTGTGTAAGAAGAGAAATGGAAAGTGAAATTTTTATTGACTTACCTTTCCCTTTTCTCCTCCTAACATAATAGTTTATATAGAGTATGGAGACAAGTAAATGTAATAGTAATAAGGGAAAATGGAGAAAGAAAAGATGGGATGAAGATGAATGCATGTTTCAAAGGAGAAAAGAAGATTGTCGTATATATATTTTTTGCCTTATGGAAAGCACACTTTACCTCACCTTTGAAGTTGAGTGAGAGTAGAGTTTGTCTTGTTTGTACCTACAGCTACAATGACTGAATAGTGATTTTTTTGCATGGGAAATTGACCTGAATGTGACTGACGGTGCTGTCACCATTCACAAGCACAAATTCAAGTACGACCCAACAGAAACAACTAGATTTCGTGCCACCCACGCAGAATCACATGTATTTGCATGCAATTTTAATAGAATATTGAACATAATAGAAAACTACTCCTTTGGAGTTTATGAAAACACAATGTCACAAACTTCAGGACATGCACACCTCCACCTGCCTATTTGATTTGATGGAAGTTTGTACGATGTAAAACATTTTGTAGTTTGTAAAAGCATATATACTTTTCCTATTCTTTGGAATACTGAGAAAAGCATGAAGTATTTTGATTACACAAAACTAGCTGAATATTTGATGATTCGCCGTGATGACATGTTGATGATATCAGGGAAAATTTTGAAATAACGTCATGTAATGCTTCCATTCAAGAAAAAACAAACTTTTGTCTTCCTCTCGCTGATTACGATGGTGTGTATTACTGCCTCATGGCATTGTGGAAGCCAGCAGCAGTTTGGTTATGTCTACTGAATCAGCCTCCAGCTGCTGCAGCTCCCTGCTGAGTTCGCCATCACAGACTACTACGCACACAAAGTGGTATAAAGGACACGGAAATAGTCTTCTCTTGCGCTTCATAATCAACATCAAAATGAAAAACGTAGTCACAACTTACAAGTGAGCAAAACTCGTTTGTCACAGTCGAATCGTCAGCAGAGTACATATCAAGAAGACCATTTAAAACGCTGTCCTTTCGTACGGATGGATTGGATGATTAAATCCTTATACATACATCCATCCATTTACGTATAAAACTACTATCTACTTCTATCACGTTTTCCCCCTCCACTGTCGTCGCACTTCCTTTTCCTTCCACCTGAAATCATCCTAATCACGCAGTAGTTTCACCATCCAGTGCTCCACTGAAACTGATGCTCTAGCGACCAAAGTCAAATAAGTTGGAATAAATGGGCAATCCATTACATCCCAGCTCATTTCACTTTCCTTTCTCTCCAATCCAATGATGTAAAACAACATGTGTAATTTCGTACTAGGAAGCTATATATTCAGTCCAATCCTACAAAAATCTGTTTGGTCGAATATGTGTATAAGAATTCCAACGCCCACACTTTCATTTCCAGGCTAACATAGATCTTTGGCCCTAATGGGCGATTGAGGGATTTGAATTTGTCCTCCGAAGCAATAAAACCCAGCTAATGGGTCGTTGGGGCAAGGAAAGTTGGGCAGAAATGATTATGATTATTAGGATTGAAAGTCTCTGAAAGAGAATTTCTATAGACCATAGCTGCAATATCAATATAACGTGTCTGCAAAAACATCCGTATTGTTAACTGTATGTCTTTGATGATGCAACCGGAAGAGTCATTTACGCATTGACAGGCCAAGTACGCATTTAAGTCAGGTGGCACACGTAATCACATAATATGATATGGCCGAGCAGACCACTTCCCCATATGTATATAATGACGCAAGTGAATGTGAATTACAAAGCTAATGGTCTCTCATATTATCATCATCTGTTGGCATATCCCACTTGTTTACCCTCATGATTGTTCCCGTAGGTTCAAAGGCGAATATATAGGAATACCAGGGCACAAACAGAGTGGATGGATATCATCAGGGTAAAGTTAATGATACAGATTACGTTAGGTCGGTTGAGTCTCAAATCCTTAGTACGCTCCATTTGCCCTGTGATACTGCAGCAAACGCAGGCTGGGTTTAGTAAAAGAAAACTACATCAATTGCACAATCCTGTGTGTTTAATGGGCTTCAAGGAGTTTGTTTGTTAACAGCTTGTTCGACTGGTGCAAAAGGTTGTGTGTAGTTTAAAAGAATTTGGTGGTGCTGGGATGGAATGAAATGATGTGACTTTGACGTACGCTTTAATACGTAAGCAATCTGGATCTTTTGTTATGTTACAAACACAAGATTTTCTTCTTTCAACTGTGTTATTGTTTGTACAAACAATAAAACTCAATTTATGCATTTACACTTATATACCAGGTTTGTGTAACTTATTGGGCTTCCAGAAACAAAAGTTTGTCATGCTAGTTTCAGTCAAACTGCGCACCGAAGGATGTAAATGTAGTGTGAATATGTGTATTTATTTTATACATGTATAATAATTTGAGCCTACAATAGCTCACACCTTTACTTATTTTTATTGCTACTTTTAAGGTTTTGGAACTTTCTTTCACTTCTAAAGGAAGTCTTTGAACTTTCTCTTTTTGTTCCAGAACCAAAAGTAATTTCCTTTTTGTTACATGTTATTTCTCTGTAGGGGTTACTACCAGACTGGTTTTGGTGGCTTTTGTCAACTTTTCAACTTTTTTTTGTTAAACTAAATTTTTCGTGTCCGTAGGATGAACGCATTATTGTTTATTGAAACAATCTAAATATATTTTGTACTTGTTTCTTTTTAGCAATAATAATAATAGTTGACAAATGTTACGTTTGATTATGTTAACGTAATAGCAATACAAAAGACAAGTCAAAAAGGACTTTTATGAAAAAATACTAAAATTAACATACAAAATAGAAGTGTAGGAAGAGGAGACGGAGAGATGAATTGTATCCTGTTTACAACATTTACAACAACAACAAGATGTAGTGGTGTTGCAATTGGAAGTATTTATATTCTAGAAGAATCTAAATCCACAAAAACACATCAATTTAGCTAATTCACAAAATCGTTTTGTTTGACTTGTATTTTTATTCAGAAATAAAGAATGTACATATTTCTAGTAGAAATCATAAAAGTAGCCCAAAGTTATTATGTATCCCACGTAATGAGTAATATGCTTATATTAATACACATCCGAAAACACCCACACTTTTTTCCATAATTCTGAGGGTGACTGCCGAATTCTAAGACTGAATAACAGAGAATGTTGAATGTGGGAGTGGAAATCCAAAGCGCATTACTAAAAGAAGTTTATAATATGCTAAAGAAAAGACGCTTAGGAAAAATTGCAAGGAATAGCTCAAAGAGCATGCACTCCAGAACTGTCTCCTTACAACTCACGCTCTGAAGAGCTTTATAGTTGATAAGAACGCGTGCATGCATACACAAGTCAAGGTGAAAGTTGATGTTGAGGATTCCGCTCGAAGAGCTCTCATACTTTTTCCTGAATCTGCGTCTTTTCTAACTGATTTAATAGACGTTTTATATAAATTTTTTGGGCTTTTACTAAGTTTAACGTTTCTTTATATTCCATCCACATAAATTTTTTGTAAGCAGGTTAAAGAGGGTTACGCTAATTAAATCCATGTACTTACTTCTCATCAATATGTGGAGGGGCACAGCTCATATTTTTTAGTTATAATACTATCGTAGTTCGCTTGCAAATAGATTGTATTATTTTGTCGAAATTCCCCATATACACAGTGTTAGTGTTATGCTATGCTATGACCTAACTCAATGTAGGTTTACTAGATTATGTCTTATAGCAAGAAAAATCCTCAGTATAATGAGCAAAGTTTACACAAGGTTGTAGTTATTAATCTTTAGAGGCAATTCAAAGTCATGAATGATTAAATTCGAATAAAAAAATCGAACTGGATAAAAGTTTAGTTGTAGCTTTGCACACGTTTTTAGTTTCTTTCTAATCTATCTTTCATTGTTAGGGCTCCCTATTTGCTCTCCTTCACGATAGTATTTCCTCTTCTGAAAGTCAATAGAGTATTGAAAAATTGAAAGATTTGAATGTATATATAGGGTATATGGGTTGGAGGTAAAGCTTAAAAATAACGATTTTTCTTGCAAGGTAGTTCGTTCTTAGTTGCAAACAGGAAACTAATTAGTTGCGTCTAAAAAGAGAAAAGTTAAGACTTTCAACTAAAAGTTTGACTGCTATTTGCTAAGCTGTCAATAAGCATTGTACTCAAGAAAGTTGCCTATCGATCCACTCCAAAACTGAGCTGTGGCAGCTTGTCAGTGTGCAAAATAGTTTGAGTTTAATGAAGCAATCAGAATCAGCATAGTTGGTAAACCACCCAATGCGTTTAACGTTCAATGTACTGGATGTATAAACATATTCTTTAAAAAACCAAGGAAGGAGGCTTGTTCGTTTCATCTTTAGTGTTTGCTTAAGTACACGAGCTTTGATGTTTATTTCTGTAAAATGAGCCTGGAGCATGTACATAATGGCTTTCAAGGAATTATATGATATTTCTAAGGCTGCTGCATTGAAGAACTTTCATCACGTGTGTGAGAGAGAGATAAACCTAAAAGAGAAAACAACCATAAGATTTCAGAGCCTATTTGTAACGTGATCAAGTTCAGGTTGGTTGTTGTACTTTATAATCTCAATATGAACGGAATGGTTTTTGTTATAAAAATGAACTGTTCCCATTTTTGAATTCCAAACTGAAAAAAATCCGTAGTTTCACGGCACGGTGTAATAGTAATAAGCTATTTGTTGATCATGTGTGTTGGATGAGTGGATCGTTAGCAAAAAATTGCCATATATAACCATAAAATGCCATAATAGCATTATTAAGCAACGTACAAGAATAAATTTACCCAACCCAAGACATGAGGGCATCATGAAACTCTGGTCTGGTCCGCTAACGATTATCTTATGTAAATGAGAACCATCAGATCTGGCGCTTAAACATTTCCTACCTGTTTTTTAAAGATCATGCATATGGATAATTATTTTTCGCACATCTGTTTCACCTTCCACCTCCCATTAAATGGACAACTGTTTGTGAATCTTAGTAAAGAAAAGGAGACAACATATTGTGTTTTGTTCAAAATACAAATACAACAATAAACGTTTCGAATCCACATGGTTGTAAAATGCAGTATATATCTGTATACTAACTACAGTCAAAACGAAGAAAACGAACTTTACCCTCGTATCTGACTCAGTCCTCAAGGCTAAAAGTCTACCTGTTTGTCTTGCTTTTTGGAAAGAAGTTACCTCCAGGAACTGATCGCGTGGGAAAGGCACTTTGTTCAAGACTCATTCACTTTAAGGCAGGGATCGATTTTCATCTCGTCTTCATCACCATATCATATCCTTTCCATCAGCGTCTCCACATCGCCACTACAAACTATATACAACTTGAGAGTACAAAGTACAACGCAGCGGTCCTTTTCTCCGTTTCCACCAATATGCTCACTCATATTACATTACTACATGGATATCATCATCATCATCCCCATACTATTATTATGATGTATGATATATCATTTTATAGCTTTACCTACCAAACCATACCATTTTCTAGAAAAATTACTTTCACTCGCTCCGCTTCAAGATCACTTCCATTTAAAGACTCAAAAGTGTACGGAAGTACGTACATGATCCAAACATGGAATAGAAAGAAAGAAAAGAGACACTAAAAACGGAGTCTCCAGTTTTCTGCGCTTTCTCTCTCGATAATAAACTACTTCGCTTTTTCTTTACTGTACCGTTAGATTCGTGGATTTTCTTGGTTGCATTGAAACCCCTCGTTATTTCTCATCATTTAACAAGCTTATAGCTCACAACATATCCAGCAACGTTCAAGGAAGCGACTATAATCTGTGTTTACAAATAAATAAATGTGTTCTTTGAACGCTGCACGGAGGCGATTATAATGATGATCTATAAGAAATATATATTTTTTCAACATCCCCCGGTTGCGTATGGAATTGACATTGTTACTTTTTTATATGGATGATAACTGTAACCGTAAACTTTTTTGTGCTGCGTAGTTGACTGGTTCATTTCACTTTGTTTCAAATCAAAATCACAATTTCCGGTAAAATGCGTACTGCGTATCAAGAAGTGTATTTGAAACGTTGACTTTGATGGCCGTATGAATAATTATGATTGGATATCTAACATATTGTCAAGGACTATAGGTATAAATAGATGTGACTGAACATAGACTGATTGAAAAACTGAAGTAAATTCCAGTTTAGCACTATAAGCACGCAGCTCTCAACTGCACTAATATGTCAATTCATGTGGAGTATGGCTTTCAACAAGATACTGCGATGGATGGTGCTGACAAAAGGGATTTTTATGATTACAGAACGCATCGTCTTCTGTGTTGAAATTGAAGCATACAAAAAACAAATATAAATTATGCTGTCTGCAATACTTACTTTCGTTCGTGTTGTGTTGTGACACACTCAAATAGAAACTAACAATAGAATGGTGTATGCAACGGCGGCTTAATTTTTGCTAACAAGACAGAAATGGGCTGTTACTTTTCCAATTTGGATTTGCTCTGCTTTCTAAAGTCATATTTACTTTTCTACGCAGCAAACCAGGATTTCCATTTGCGTCTGGATAAAAATGCAAACGTACTATGTGTTTGTACATTATTATACCTAATATTAGTATTTTCTTCTTTATTTCACGGGTGAAAGTATATATATATCGTCAATCTTATAAGCATAAATAGACTCCAAGATACCTGTCCTATCTATGTATACCTACATTGGTTGAACATTACCCCTTATATAGATATAGATGAACACTTTCTCTTTCGTAATAATTGATAATATTGAAAGTAAATATTTGCCGTTACTCCCTTCTCATTTTATAACGAGACTATTTTTGTTCCCATTATCCATAGTTTTTTACAAGAAGGAAACTTTGTATATCGTCATTGTCTAAAAATTCTCATGAAAATACAAATTCGCATTTATCCTGAAACAGACGTGACATAAACTCGTATTCGTAAATGCGACTGCATTAAGGCAACATTTTCCTTTTCTAATTGGTTAATGCACCAGAGCTTTTGTCCTACTACGTTACTCAAATACAAGAAGATATTATAAGAAACGGCAAATTTTGTTCCACATGTTCTTTTGTTTTGGCAAATTGTTGTTCTATTATGAGAACTATAAAAAAGGTCAAAAACAAAAACATGCAAAAAAAAGGATTTATAAACATTCCGAGTAAAACAAACCTTTAGGTGTAGCAGGTATATAATATCTACCTTAGGAGTCAAAATTCATGTAGAAGTGTGGTACAAAAATAAATCGAAAATTCCAATACAAGCAACACAGTGCCATATCGTAAAACTTTTTCCAAGTCGTTACCAATTTAGTTGACGCAAAGCTACATTTGAGTTTTCTATTCTGTCCGTACTTCTTCCAAAACCATCTTGAGCTTAAAGATGAAGAGCTCAAAGATCAAGTTTATCTCTTATGACGGAATGGGATCGTGTGACGCAATAAAAGTTACTTTTACTAACGATAAGAGTTTACGGGTGAATAACCCACTTTCACATCTTCTCAACATGATTTTGTCTGCTTTGCCATACCATTTATGGTTAAATGTGTACAGTGCACACCCTCTAATTTTTTTCGTAAGCGCATAAAATCAGGCAGGGTCTTATAGCTTATGCTCGATTTCCGGTTTTCCACTTTCTCCAATGAAACAAAACACTCATAAAAATGGTGTGTGTGGGTGTGTTTTGGCTCTAAGTTTTTTATTGGTATTTTCCATTTTCCATTAAGTTTATTTTGGATCAGTATTCTGCTTGCATGCATTGATCGGATGATATCAGCTTATCATTTTGGCTGTGATGTCGCTGTCCCATCCACACTACGTTTCAATTGCAATGCGCTTTTATAGAGACGTCAGTAACATAACGTGAGCCGGATTGATAACGACTTAAGTAAGATAGCTCTCAAAAATCCATTTACTGTTTAGATTTTCCTTTTAAAAAGAAACTGGTTTTGCATACAAATTAAATGGGTTTTGGAGTCAAACTTTTTTTTCTTCTCTAATTAAATTCGGATAGCTCTTACTCTCGATCTCGAAACAAAGTTGAGATTTCTTTCATAAAATAATAGGAACCTTTTTGTTGCAGATTTCACATCTGCCTGACGTTGCGTTGCTGAGCTGAATGCATTTGCATATAATTTTGTAAGCAGTATAAGCACCAATTTTATCTTTCCAACTAAATCACACGCTCAATTAGACAGCCTCCTTTGTATAAACTACTGCCAACTATATATGCTGTCATAAATGATTAAATACGCACTAAAGATAAAAGAAAAAGGTTATACTCTTTATTCTCCATTTTTCTTGATAGCTTTCAAGTTTTCCCCAGTTTTTTTTACTAGTAATCATCATCATCATCTTTTTCTTACCTCATTTATTCCTACTTTCAACGTTTCCTTTAGCCTCTGGAGGCTTCCGTTGTGATTGATGAGAGTGGCTTGGTTGCGAAAACGTACGTAGCGTCTAAGTATCTTATATAAATCATTTCAATTTACATATGCTAGAGCTAGAGGTGCTTTTTTAATTATTATATAGTTATTATACCGTACAATATATAGTATCAGAAAGCCCCCGAAGAAACAGACAGTGCCAATGCTGAATGGGTTTAATGGAGTAAAGTATATTTTCTTTCAAGTTTCATCTTTCATCTATGCTTTCATCTTCCATTTCTCGTTTGCATTGCAAAATTCACGTTTTTACGAAGAAATCATTAACGAAAATGCATATGCTTTAATGAGATGGGATGTAGACAGTTGAGTGTAGAGTATAAAGACAATTCATCATAACAAGAGCCTCCATATACCGGTGTAGATATTATCCAATCAGAGAAACAATCGACCAGTTTTGGGTACAAAATTTTCCATTTTGTAAAATTTTCGCAGACACTAACTATTCGTATTGTTAAAAGGAATTTTTCCATGATAATTGAATACTAGTAACCAAATTCATTAGTACCTACGTGAATACCTATATTTTAAGGTACTATCTTTTGTTAACATGCATATATAACAATGTTTATTATACTATCAATACATTAAATCACAAGAAGCTTAAGTCACGGCGGTGCGGTGGTCCAGGGTACTGAAATTACCAATTTATATATACCTTGATGCACTTTTATACCTGTTTTTTGTGTCAATACTCTGGACCTTGGTAAGTACTTCCATTTCACAATGGTTGCATATTAAGTGATTAGTGCATACTATAAAAAATGTTGATATTCAGATAATTTAATACTAAATTAAGCATGGCTGCGGAGTCCTGCAATGAGCTGTTGCTAACAAATACGAGACTAATTCCACTTAAAATAGTAAGCAAGAATAAAACTAATACATACAAGCAAATTTATGATATGATCTACGCTAACATTCAAGAATTCCAGGACCGACTCATTACCAAGACTGAACAAAGGGTACGTAGTTTTTATATCCAACATTTGAAACGACCTTGAAACCTTGTGAACATACCTTTTCCGCCCAGATCTCTTCAGAATACAACTCTTCATATCATTAGACAGGTCCGCAACTCTTCCAAGTAGCTCACACTCCTTCTTTGTAAGATAAAAAACCATTCCGAACGGCACAGCAAAGAAACATAAGAGTTGGTATTCCTTGTCTTCAAGCAGTACTGATAAATACCTTATTGCTATATAAGTGTCAGCAATAAAAAGCATGTGCAGGCAAGCGAAATGGATTGTGACTCTGAATTTTGTTAAGATGTCATTGCGGTAGCTGGAATTTTAGTTGAAGTATGATACTAATACTACCTCCAATCTATCTGTAGACGTACCTCAGCTTTGTAGTTTAAATGCAGATGGGTTTCATTTCAGCTTTACTGGTTTGTTGTTTAAAATGAATTTTTTAAGGTAGTTCTATATACTTAGTTTTAAAATTTACTAGGTACTCGAACCAGGAAACGAAAAAAAATCAGATACACATTAACGTTGGTTAACTAGTTCCAGTTCCATTCCAACACGTAATTTGCGGGGGGCAAACGTGACCTATGCAATGAGACAATCTCAAATTGTTTCGAGGTAGTTTTGGAAGAATTGACTCAATACCAAAATCTGAAATCAAATATTAAAGTACTTTTGAATTTCACAAACTTACTTAATTCTGACAAAAGTGTAGTAGTTTTAAAAGGAGTTTGAAAGAAATTGAAATCAGAAAGGGTGTTCTAACGTTCTTATTAGGAACAACCAGTATTACAATAAAGTTGAATATATGCATGTAATATCTTGTGGTATAAAAAATTGATTTTAAAGAACCACTAGTAATACAAGTAAATGAGTGAAGAGCATGACGTGGATGAATTTGATTTAATATATATATTATCGATCCTTACTCCATATTGTTATTCTTTGAGATGAAATAATGCAAGCATATGAGGCATGGGAAGTAAGCGAAAAAGTGAGATAAACTTTTCCTCTGCTTTACTTCCAAAAGTTTCAAAGAATTTTCCATGTTGTGCCGTTTCAAAACTTGACAAGGCCATTCCTATACGTAAAAATATACGCATGGAGAAGAACTGATCAATATACATGCTTTATAATTAGCCTGACTGACTGATGAAGTGCAACACTGCGTTGGAACTAAACTAGGACGAGCAGAGGTTTGATTGAAACATTCTATCTTACTTGAAGAGGCGCTGACTTTTTCCAGTTGATTTCCACTCCACATCTTTCCATTTCAGCATAGCAGAGGAAAGCAGAGGAAAAGTTATCTCACTTCTTCGCTTACTTCACATGCCTCATATGCTTGCATCATTTCATCTCAAAGAATACATTATCATCAAATATATGCGTGCAAGCTCATATATACCATAAATTTAATATCGATTCAGCGTTACTTCATGGGTTTTGAAGCTATAGTATGTATACTATAAATACCAATGATTTATTGTGGGGCTTATATACTTTGTACTTGCATTGAAGTTTGTAAAATCTGATCTAATTATGCCTCCATGTTTTTCCCAATTTCATATTCCCTGATTCAATTTTCCCCATGAAAGGATGGAAATACGAGGCGAGGGAGGACTAGGAATGAATAGGGATTGCCTAATGAATAGGTTTTGATTCGTCAGGTGTGCCTTGATTTCACCTACGTACTTCCTTATTTGATTTTTTTCGGAGAAATATTTTCAACAGATTTACAAGAAGAAATTGAATAAAAATTTGACTTCCCTTTTCACACCTTTTGCGTTCACCATATGCCATTTCACTAATGTGATTTTGATTTTACCGGTTCAGGTGGGTGGTTGCAAAGGATTTGAGCCCTTATTCGGAGCATTTTTAAAAATGTGAGTAAACTTCGATGAATAAAAAATGAATGAATGTGTTGGCGCTCGTCATACATTATTAATTTGATCCTACTTACATGTAAGGATGAAGGAACAAGAAAAAGCCTACCTTTTCAAATTCGTTCAAATTATATCATGCATTCAATCATAATCTAGAAATACTTGCTGGATCCTTTCGTTTTTCTTTCGTGAGCTTTTTACTGGATAAGCAGCTTTTACCCTACTTCATAAATCCACTCTTGGGGAAAAGTAAAAATGTGGGATTAATATTAGCGTAGGAAGTGCCTCGTACACTGTTCCTTGTTCCCTGACGAATTATGATGGTGTGTGATTGAATCTACATATGTATGGGAAGAGATTGAATTCAATTTAAGGTCAATTTGGTAAGCAGCTCTGTACACTTCTATACCTTTTCGAAATGTGAATCTAAAACTGAGGATGGAGCTAGTTCCTTGTAATTTCCTATTCCCACATCCTCATTTACATCTACTTCGCCCACGTGTCGGATATGGGAAGGAAGATAAAAACTCATTTCCAATTCAGATCTGCTAAAAGCTTTGACATAAGGAGAGTGACCTTTGAACATCCTCCTCCGGCCTCCATTCTATTAGTTCCAATTCCAATCACCAATTGTTTAATACGACGCAAAATAAATGAGTCAAGAGTTAAATAGTCATTTCCTATAAAATGCTAACCGTTTATTGACTCTTTGACTAAATGCCAAAGGGCAGTACACCAGCATTGTTCGATTGTTTAACATTCTAATACTAAAACTTGCGATAAAATGCACCTTTCAAATCGTCAACAAAATTTGTACACGTGTACACCAATTTTTTGCACAAGCTGCAACGTATAATTAAGTCTCAGAATCCAGCTTGGATATATACCAATAATTTGCCACGTATTTTCAATACTAACAACTAAAGCCTGAAATGATTCGTTTCATCACGTCGTGACACTATATATTCCATTTACTATTTAGCCCTCAGCTATATTTACACATCAAACACGATTGCACGGTGTATATAGCCAAAATCCACACTCCTTTTCTCATCTAGAATACAAACAGTCAAGCCATGTCAAACAAACGACATACTTACTAACGGTTTGAGAGGAGTTCATCCACGAACATCATCATATCATATCATTCTTCCTTTTGCATTGTTTGTGTGATCGAATGCCATGCCACGCCAACACCCCACACACATTGCCTAATCAAATTAAGTTGTATAAGCATTATATGTACAACCACTAAAACCATCACCAATTCAGTAGAAATAGATAAGTATACGTGGTATAGATAACGTAAGTATAGGAGATACCAACCTCAATTACAGTGAAAGCAGATGAGATGAATCAGAGATATTTCATGTAGCAATGGAGTAAAGCCTCAAGTAATTACTTTTACCACCGACGACTACAACTTTTTTCCATTTGTTTCCTCATGGATGGATCACGTAGTGGAGGATCTCTTTTTACACGTTTTTGAATGTGCTAGGGAGCCCCCTAACCTCCTCTTTTTTTCTCTTGTTGCTCATTAGCTCACCTCGACCTTATACATTTATGTACATTTAGTCGAGGTTCGTGTTGTCTTTAGGGTCCCACAATCTGCTTTCTAGGAAAGAGAAAAAGAGAAAGAAAAATGGGAAACGTAAGGGATTTATGGGAAAGGCTCAAATCTTTTCTTCCTCCTACGTACAACGTTTGTATGCTCCAGTGAAGCTAGAGGAAGAACAGAACAACTCTTTTCTATAGGCACGCAACAATTGGTAAAAGTTGTAGAAGTTGGGGAAATGAGTAATCCAAAGGTGGAATCACTTTTTAGGAAAATGCATGATGCTTTCGAAGCTTAGTTTTTTTGTATAGTTTTATTTTTCCTAGTATTATTGCATACGCGAATTGGAACAATGTGACATTTATAGTATAAGGATATAATTACGGGGGTGATGATGCCTTCAGAAATTGGAACCTTTTTCGTCTTTTTGTGCACGTCTGTCTGTAATACGTCAATTATCCATGAAATGCTTCTTGAAAGATAGACAGATCATGTACGTAATCGTGTGTGTCGTGTGCTTATTCTCAACTTTTACCATGGTACATGCATAATATGTCATTATGAAAGTTTGCACAAATTGTAGACTATTCGGGATTACATTTCTTGTTAAAACGAATGTAACAAAAGTTGTGGTATTGTGAAACGAGTTTCTTAACTCAACACAGTTTTGGTTCTATAGTATCACATGAATTTCTCATAAAAATGGGTTAACACACAATTTATCAAGGATATTTGTTCTGTATAAAAGTTTTAATTGATTCCCACAAAACCAAACATGAGGAAGCTTATATATTAAAGTCTACATTTCTGCTGATTTTTTTGTAAGTTTATTTTTTGCCAATTTTCTCGGAATTGGGGATTGCGAAACTGCCACTTTCTTAGGAACCCTTTTACCATTGGAAATATCTCCACGAGCTATGTTTATCGTCTTGATTGGCAGCTTATGGTTTTATGTTTTTTTTTGCAAACGCGTCAGCGTGCTAGTTGACTGCTGAAACTAAAATGAAAATTTTATTATGTTTTCGCTTCCCTTTTTGATGTAATGTTCCGTCATGCGGGGACAAACCTATTGTATTAAATTATGAAGCAAGAAAAGCTCGACAAGTATTTGGGACTTTTTGTGAGTGATGCAACGACGTACCTCAATGATACATATGGCACACACACAGCGTTTCTTTCAAGGAGAAGTTGCAGACTCTAGACTCTCTCTCTCTCTGATAATAAAAAAGATGATGCATGTGTTTCACTTTTAGGTACAAAAGTAAAAAAAAGTATAAAATTGTTGTAAGAATGTACACTTAAATCAGTTTTAGGGCTCACCCAGGTGCTTTTTACTTTTTAGTTTTTGAGTGCCACACGCAAACAACCAACCAAGACCATCACCAACTTGAACTTATTGCGACAGTAACACTTGGCGAAATTGCAGTATCAGCCAAAAAAAAATGTACATCGTAACTATCGAGAGTATTATTATTGCTCGACTGAGGTAGTGTACCCAAACTAACTCCCAACTTTCACGTGAGTTTTGTGAGTATAAGCACGCAGCATTGATCCGATGGTTTAGTCTTGTAGAGTCTGAAGGGAAGAGTCTGGCTTATCATTAGATTAAAAGCGAAGATATACGAGGAAGCAACCAAGGCTCAAAATTCTGATCACGGAAAAGGTCATGGAGGGAAACGAGCAATTTGTAAAACAAAATAAATTTATCTTAATTTGCATTTTGGGGTCACTTTCATTTAGAATAAGACTGCAGAAGTAATATGTAATGCGCAAATGTTAATTCTCTGCGGAATGAAGCTCCAGTGGCTTGTACTTTACATTTATCCACAAGAGCTAATATGAAAGCTTGAATATGTTTATGCTAGGATGGATGCAACCGTCGCAATAATGTTCAGCTGCGTTTTTTGAATCAGAATCATATTTAGAGCTATACACCCACCCCTTTCATTTCAAACGTTCAAAACAAGTCAGCCCTGAAGTCTTTTGATGATTGGGTAGTAGTGGGGAACATAATGTTAGAAGTAGATCTCCGTTTTTTTGAAAATTTATTCCGCAATGCCGCACTCCGAAGGTAATATAAAAAGTGAAGCAAGAATCAAACACGTCGAGTGTGATTTATCTCCTATATCTACGAAGTCCAGGGAAGGCGAGAACGTGTTTCGAGAAGGATTTTTTTGTATGAATGATGAGATGAAAAATCGATGATGGGTTACGAGGGCTGAGAATTTTTTTTATAACACTATTATTACCCCCTTTCTACCTATACAACTTGATAGTTATGAAAGAGACATAGGAAAATAATTATATATCGGAACTGAATAAGGTGCGAAAAGCTTACGCCCACCTGACTACTGATAAATACTACAGAAATCCTTGTTTTGAAAAACTACAACGCAGCAGCGCTACCATGACTTGGTTCTTGTCTACTTTTTGTTTAGTGCTAAAAGCAAAAAGAACCTGTGGTGTAGGAAAAGTAGTATAGCACTAATCAGTTTCCGTCGCAATCTCTTACGTTTAGGTAGATTCCTTTCCATAAAGGTTAATCACCTGACGCCTCGTTAAGGCCCGGTGAGTTTAATTAAATTATACAGTCATTTAAAAGCATGTAAGAATGTCCGACAAAAAGTAACCCGGACTATTTAATTAGTTTCGGGTCTTGGTAACGGTGAAAATCAGAAACGTCGGATTTTTAGCAAAAAAATTTTCCCTCATACCTCGAATGTAATCACTGATCCACAACATATTATGAACCTTTATTAGCCCTATGATGTTAGTCATTGGAAATAGCAGTGAGGATAGTGCATATCTTCTTGCACGTAAATGTAAGACTGGCTCCATTAGCTTGCATTGATTCGGTTAGAAAAGGGTCATAAAAATGAATTATGAATTATTGCTCAGAAGTTATATTAAAATCCAGTAACATTACGACATGAACATAATTAACACAGGATTTTAGAGTCAAAGGAAAGTAGAGATTTTTTCCAACAAAACTAATATAGGTAGCGTGTAGTCTAAGAATGTTTTCATAATATGACAAGTTTCTCCTTATTCAAAACACCACAATATGTTTGTGTAGTGTGTAATTTGTATACAACCCTCATTTGCATCACGTACACTGAA
>JAANSM010001790.1:0-17071 GCA_036850725.1 Orchesella villosa
ATTCTTTTGTTACTCGAATAATAGCTTGTTAACTGTTTTCTCATTTGTCTTCCCACGTTCCACGGCATTTATGTCATTACTAAATTAAAAAAGAGTATAGCAAAGCAAGTCCGTTGAAAACATATTGGATTGGAACATGAGTACTTTTACGTTGTTACTTTTACGTTGTACGTTGTTAGCCCACATTCATATTCCTAGTAAACTCCTGTAAAGTCTATAATATTGCACTTTTCTTACTTCAGAAAGTGTTTTTATCTTACTTATTTAAATTGGAATACAATTTTAATACCTTTTTGCGTATACATTAAATTGGAATAAAGTGTACTCCCACTTGTTCATGCATTGTATAAAGTGTTTATAATGGTCGATGCACAAATTGAAGAATGAGGATAAGGTCACAAGACTTAAAAGTAGTAAAGCAGATTCTAGGAAATGCCTTTTCAGATTGTGCACAAGGTTGAAATAGGAGAAAATCCTAGATTACATGCTCATATATACTTACGTTCTCTAGATCAGACACATATATGAGCATGCACTTGTAAGTGAATACATGCATGATCCTTTTTGAAATTTTATTTTGTACAAAGCTACACCTCCATATAGTGGTCCTGATCTAGCTGAGGAATAAGTAGGATATATATATATATATGTTTTTCTACAGCAGGCTTTCAAAGCAAGGGAATAGAAAGAAGCTTTCAAGCAAGAAACATGATTTTCCTTGCTGTAATAATACAAGGCATTACGAAGAATTGCTTAACTTGGTGAAATAGGATTATTATAAATGTATATTTATATATGGAGTTGAGATAGAGTGCTATACACACAAGGACATATATGTAGAAAGGAGAAATCTCTCAAAGAAGCTCTAACCATAAGATAGAGCTTTTCTCTTTGTCGCTTCCTTACCAAACTTTCACTTTGGAATGCTCATTAAAATTTCGTAAGAGGTCTATTGTACCAAAAAAGCTTCGTCGCGTTTTATGCACGAACTTACATACAAAGTGTAGTAAATTCTTTCCTTTATACGTATTTCTCTCACACAAACAAGTACCTTATCTGGTGTGCACTGTTATCTCTTCCTCCTCTTTCTACTGAAGTTTCTCCCTTTCCCTCATGAATGGTTGAGGCACACAGGAAAACACTTTAGCCTCAATACTATCTGCAGATTTAGATACCAGGAGAAACGGTCTGGTTGTTGCAAAGTCTTTTTTTGTAAATCATAATGGCCTTTCCTTCACCATATTCCCTAAACCTTGATCAGAGCCTAAGTAGAGTCCACCTTATAATGCTATCTCTATCCAATCCACATAATTTTAGTCCTATCATTATGCAGAGTAAATTACTAGAAAATGTACCTATACCTACACACTTCACCAGGAAGCAATCGATTGAACTGGGAAGGAATTCTGATTATTTGCCTCTGAATTAACATGCGTTATAATTTACGACTAACTTTTATAAATGGGATGATGCTTAGGAAAGATGTGATTTTAAGTGTTGTTCCTAGAAAATAATGATCATAAATTATTTTTATTGGGTTGGTTGTACTTTAATGGGATGTTCCCGTCGGCACAAAAATGAAGCACTATAACGGACTTGCAAGATTTTATAGGGAATGAAGAGAAAATAAAGCTCTATTATTTTTACATTTACTACATAGAATATTATTGTGTTTTATATAGACAATGGCAGCAACAAAAAGACAAGCAGCAGGACTGACGAATGCCATTCCGAGGTCAACGCTAAATGACGAAGAACTGGTAAGCAAATACGTACTTTTATTCTCATCCCAAACCAAACCTCATGTTCAACTTGACAAATATATTTTACAGGAAGTGATACGCAAGTTTACCCTTTTAAAATTTACTTTTCATCCAAAGTTAATAAAAATGATTATGTAACTATGAATGAATATGAAAGCGAGCGTTAATTATACAAATATTATCAAAATGAGCATAAATAGTACTTGCTATACCCACCGTGTGATATCTAGAATTTTAGAGTGAAACCATATATTTCCACAAAGTTTTAATTTTCTTCTTCCTCTTCTTCTTACTTGCCCTTTGTACGTTGCATTGTGGTTGTGAGTTTTAAATATTCATACAAGGTTTTTACGATGAACAGTATATATCATTCCATACAATATATTCCCTTTAAAAAGTTAGTGCAGTACAATTTACGCAGCCTGTTTCTATCTATATATCTTTTCTCTTCGTTTATTTCTCTCTCTATATATATATCGTTGTCGTTTGTAAACTGTTGTAAATAATTCTGCAGTCTGCACCTGTCTCTATATATCTATCTCTTTCTATATAAATTTAAATTGCAATGTGTATTTGATTGTATATATATGTTTGCAGTTTTTGTACGTTTCTCTCTTTCTCTGATCTCTATTAGATAATGTTATATATATATTCTATTAAATTAAATATTGTCCATCTTTTATTCCTTCGTTGTTTCACCATTACTTGTATATATATACACATTTTCCGCCTTAATATTTTTCCCTACAACATTATTGTATATATAGTATACTCGGTGGAATTTGACTCAACCTATACTACTTGACTGTTTTGTACCCATTCTATCAACTCAAACTTTTCTTCCAAACTAGTATTTCTCTAGGGCATAAAATGTTCGTAATTTCGTAATACACTTACAATTCCTTTGAAACGTCCGTTCAGTTCAGTATAGTATATTGTTACAGCTAAAAATAAAATTTGCTGAAACTTCATTACGAGAGAAAAATAGAAAACAGTTTTTACTTTTTGTCACGTTGGCCAACTAATGTCAACGATATACAAGATGGTTATGAAAAAACAAAAGAAAAATGGCGCAATAAACTCAGGGGAAAGGAATGAAATAAGGGAATCAGTATATAGGATAGCATATACATACTTTTAGGAAACGATAAGCAGGAAAGGGAAGATTTCTTTGGTTCTCTTGTTTTTATAAGAAAGGGTGCTCGTACAATCGCCCCGGTTATTAAACGGGTTGTATTGTGTTGTCTTGTTTTCACATGTCTTGTCTACGGTATGGATAGGAGTTGGTAAGTCCTACTCAAGAGCACTGTTGCCCTAGAAAAGTACACACACAAAATGAACACGAGAGAAAATTTTCTCCTCTTGTAGAAATGTTGATATGATGATATTTAGTCGATGTGCTTACTTAGTACATGTGCAACATCTCTCTGTGTGTAGCTCTCTCTCTATCTATACGTGCGTAGCTATTTAGTTGTTCTTGTAGCAATTTGAAAATAATCAGTAATGCAATGCATCCCTCTGATTGACGTGTTCTATATGTATGTAGCTCTGTATCTAGTTTGAAATTTAGTTTCGAACAGTAAAAGCTCGAGCTAGTTGTCGTTGTCAATATAAAAATCTCGGTAGATTTGAATTTGATATTAGATCATGAACTTATACTTAATGTCATTGGTATGATGACTGTTGCCTCAGTGGAATTTGAAAATGCTTGCGTTTAGTATTAGGTTTACTTGCTTGAATTAAAGCAGAATGTAAGAAACGTATGTATATATTTATTGTGCATTTAACCTAATGTAGATATATTTCTGTGTGCTTGAAATATTACTACAATAAAATAGTCAATGTTAGAATAGAAAACAGTGCAGTCTTGTTTCTTGAGAGATGTGCTTGAACGTAGGACGTAGGAATTGAGTAATATAATGATAAACGCTTTGACTACACCCACTTACTACTTCGTCTATCTATCATGAGTGTACACATGCATACCATACCATTGTATATGTATACTTTTACCACCACAGTTGATAAAACTTGTTGGAACCTCATCGTCTTGTCTTGTAGAAAATAGAAACTTTACACAAAGCAATTAATTTGAAAATGTATGTTCATATCGGTTTCTCTTCCAAAGGAAGTAAACAAGTATCCCTTTCACTTCACGAGAAGAAAGTATGTTACTCAACCCATTCGTAGATTTTTTCACTTTGCATGAAGACTGTGCCTAGAAGTACTGGTGCAACATCTGTGGTAGTTGAGAGAAAATGTTTGAAATATTGTACTCAAAAGATCGTTATTCCCTATATTACCCCCCAAAAAAAGAAGTTAATAGCCCATGTCCAGTTTATACTGTACTGTATAAGTTTCTTGTTACATGCACAGATTCATAAAACTTTTTTTTACCCAATAGCAATTTTATTCCTTCTTGGGCATTCTTAGTACCTTTTGAATGATCTCTCTTATCAATCCATATATATACGCATTTGCTTGAAAAATACGTAAACTGTATATAGGTACTTATGGTACATTGAAAATGATTTTTATGCACAGTAAAAAGAGAAAGTAAAAGCATTTGGATCACTTTTTATGGGAAAAGAATTGGGGCGTCTGTACGAAAAAATTGCAACTTCACTCTTTTGAGACAGTAAAAAACTGAAACGTCGCTCGTGAAAAGGAGGGCATAATAGCACCTGCTTTTCAAAATAATGTCGGAATAAGCAGTTTACTTTTACTTCACAAAATGCTTAGTTAGGCTATAATACAGCGTATTGATGCTCATCTGATACAAGCTGACAAAGAAAAAAGAGACACTAAAACTGAGTTGAGCTCTTTAATTCGGTTAGATCGTGTGCGTGCGCAGACAATACAGCGCTATCAGCTATCACGTTGAGTTACATTGTATACACTCATTTGTTATCCAATTTGTGGCTTAAACTACTCTGAATAATTTAACCCACTAAAATTGGTAATAATATTTAATCTTTCACTATACTTATATAGTTTGTTGGTTTTCTTTATATTGTCAAGAAAAGTAACACACTTTTGGTTCGGGTTTTAAAGGTTTCTGGCAAACTACTTTCCCACACGAAATAGTAATATTAACAAAACATAACAGGACATTAACATATTCCTATTTAACTACATGCATAACATATATGACATGACATATCAAGCCAGAATACTTGTTTCTATTTGATTTTCGTAGACTACACACACATCTTTCTTAATTCTAGTCCATACTTTTTGCTATTATAGATACTATATCAGCGCAAATAAATACCTAAAAAAGTATACAGCATGAGTAACGCGTACATATATTATATAATACAGCGTAGATTTGTATTATGTAGATAAAAGGCGTTTATGTCCATTTCTCTTACATTTACATTACAATCAAACAAACTGCTACTGCTGCTGCCAGAATAATTTTTCACATTATAATGGCCGCATCAATACTTACCAACATAAAACATATAATGCAATTTCTAATAAACGTATACACAAATTGATATACAGCTTAATATTGTACATACTCTCATAGTTGTATGTATGTACAATAATGTATATAATAATTTTCTATCTATTGTTCGTAAAACAATAAAATTTGATTAATGATACACTAATGTGGTATCATGAGCGAATATGTACTAGATATACTACAAACAGTAATCTATAAATATCTAACATATATATTACTACTATATACTACCTATATTATCATTATTACTACTTTTATTGAGTCGACTAGCGACTAGCTTTCAAAATACATTATCGTATCGTAATATATATTAGAAAGTATTCTGAGTATAACTATATTATGCTACTATATACTACTACGCATACCTAAAAACCAAACTCAATTTTTTGAAGCTATTGTTGACAATGTTCTTTGCTAATCTGATGCTATTTGTTTAATTTATTGCGACCAATTTCACCATTTTGGGCGGAGTGCAGAAAATGCACGTATACAAGAAGACGCTTCAAGCACTCATCTATCCTATTTCGAGCACAACACCACACAATTTCGTGCTATGGACAGCCACTTCCCCTACCTATTGCTATGAATGTGAAGGACTGTTGTGGGGGATTGCGAGGCAGGGAGTACGATGCACAGAGTGTGGAGTCAAGTGCCATGAGAAATGCAAAGATTTGCTCAACGCGGATTGCCTACAGAGTAAGAAAAATGATTGCTTTCTATATATACTTTCTCGAATTCGTACACGAACCTTTTAAATTATATGTTATGTATATTATCATGATCATAATGTATATATATACGCGTTCTCCTAACTAAAATTTGAAGCAATGCAATGCAATGTCATTTATGTGTTCATTCTTATCTATCACTGAATTATAATGGAGGACTCAGTAAACTATACATATATGCGTTTGAATGATGTACAATCAAGTCGAGAGTCATAAGTATATATACTTATGAATAATAGTGAAAAGGTTCTTTTTGTGTGTGAAAAAACGAATGATACGTATGGTCTGAGACGACACAAACTGATAACCAAAAAATTGTTACATTTTTACTGTGTAGAAACGTATCCCTCTATCAAAACGTAAACTATTTGTGTATATACACACGTGCTCTACATGTCAAATCTTCTTTATTTTCCAACTTTTTACTATACTTTTTTTTATTATTATAAATCTATTATCTCTATAATACTTATCTCTATATATTGCTTACCGTTTTGATTGTACTCATGTTTCAAGTGCCAAAAAATGTCATTTTATATTATACGCCAAAACACACACACAAAAGCACAAAAAAAACGTATATACAACTTTCACAATTTTCTGAAGTATTTTTTATTCTTTAATAATATCAGTAAATGACATGATCCACACATGATATTACCAATGAGCACACAGTAATACTTTGTTTAAACATTTGTGCGTCAAATTGACATTGCGCATTACAAAATAAATTTTGTGTCCGCTGCTCTTGTGCGTAGTGACTGTGATGTCTATATATATATATTTATCTCGTATTTTACTTTACTCTCTTCTTGTGATCTATTGTAACTAAATGTCGCATGATGATGATATGACAGGAAAAGCCATGGGTTTTATAAAGGGAAATATAATTCAATTAGAATGTAATGAAAACATATGAAGAAGTATCACAATGCCCCAAATTACAGAAAATGTAACATTCTATTTTGCCAGGTTAGATTTTATGGACAAAATTTGAGAGAAAGTCGCAATAACCAGTTTTCAATAGAATACCTTTTTTGGGTGTTTTTATACACAACCATAACTTACCAAACAATTCTTAGACGTTAGAATTAAGTTAGTCGATAAATACAAATTTGACTAACAACCATTTCTCCTTGAAGTTGATAAGGCACGTCATGAGATGGCTGACTTATGATTAGTCTTTATACAAAAAAATTTAACCTAGTAACATAAATCCACTATATTGTACTAGTTGTACTACCACTAATACTATACAACACTGGAGCCAAACCCCAATGACAATGATATCAAAGGAAGTCATATGATGACATGACATTACCTTCCTACTGAACTAGTTTTCATTCATTCATTCAATCATTGATACAAATACTTTCTATATATATATGATACTTATATATCTCTAAATGTATATATTTGTGTATTTAACCTATATATATTTATGTACAAATGTACATGTTATATTGATACCATATCTATTTACTCATGACATATTTTTGTAGTTTCTTGAAAGGGAAATGTACATTTTTCTCTTGTAAGTCTTGTAAATTATGAGCAATACGGTAACAAGTGTTTTATTTTTTGTATGGTTTCCTTACTTGGTTTCTGCAGCTGGATTTACAAGTAAGATTTACTTGTTCCTGGCTGTCCTATCTCTCACTATGTCTGTCTCTCGTTCTCTCTACTTTTTTTTGCTGTGTCCTCACTATTTATATATTTACTTAACTTTTACTTATTGCTCTTTTCTCAAGTTCCAATCTCTCATAAACTACGATATTTCTGCTCACCTGCATCATTTAATCTGATTAAAGTTGCTCTTCTCGTTTGTTCTGCTTAAGACATTACATTACCGAGGTCAGGTGTCGTACAAGCTTTTGGCAATGCAAGCATGCAATCGTCTCTGCTGTCTTCTAATATAAGTACTTTCTTTTCAACATTTTTTTTTCTTTCAAAATTCAAATTTGCTTTTGTCACTCAAACAAAACATGATGTGATTTGAGCTTCAACGAATCACTACTTGTATGGGCTCCTTGCTCTTTTTTTCGTTAAAACGTTGTCTCGGAATGATAACAGATTCTTATCTTATATTACTGTTCTTGTTCCTTTCATGTCTTGTAATTCTTGTATAGTGCTTTTACGCAATTTTTCTAAAGGAAATTTGTGGGTTATAAACATGTTGAGTGTGAAAATGCATTATTTCTTGCTGTTTTTTATCAACGTTATATATCTTTCTACCGTGTCTATCAAAATTTTTGCACGGGAGCTATCAAACATGCACGTTCCTGTTGACCAAATCTATTTAATAACACCTTCATACTTTTTTACCCTTCCATTAATTTCCACACTCTTTTTTAACTTCTTCTTCTGCCTGCTACTTTCAAGACTTGTGCCCACTCGACCTATTTTTACCTTCACTTACTAACCGTGTGACAGTGAGAATGTTGTATGTGTGTGCGTGAAGGAACGTTGATTGGTGAAAGTTGAAACTTTTTTTATAATGATAATTAATTTGATGAGAGTTATCAATACTTCTTTTTTGTTATGAAATTTGCACTTTTTATCCACAGTTGATTGTTACCTTTTTACTTACAAACTCTTTGACGTTATTAGTGAGGATAGCAAGCGTTAATTATTATTATGCATTAGTTACACCCACTTTTTTTATCTGAGTCACTCCTAATTTGAGTAATTGGTGCTGTAGGAGCGGCTGAGAAAAGTTGTAAACATGGAGCGGAGGACAAGGCCAATAGCATAATTACCGCTATGAAAGAGATTATGAAGCAGAGGGAACGCCAAAAGCCTGAGATTTTCGAGCTGATCAGGTAAGGCTGAATTTGAACTCATTATATATAAACTACAGTAAACAAAATTGGATTCGGATGAAATGTTATTGGTGTGCGCAGTGGTAAACTTTTATGTGTGATAATGAGTATACTAACCAATTATAATTTGAAGCTGGAAAGTTCATGGAAATAAGGAAATATATTTTGATTTTTATAATGAGATTTCAAAGAATGAAAATATACCATGATAGAGATCTCTCAAGTTCAAATGGTCTACTTGATATTTAGGCAAGTGTTCACCGTAGAGGAGAAAAGTCATACAGGCCACATGAAAGCGATTAAACAGTCTGTGCTAGATGGGACTAGCAAGTGGTCTGCTAAAATTGCCATCACAGGTTTGTGTTTCCCCAATCAGAAACAAAAAAAATCAATCAATCAAATAATCTGTTGCCAATTTAAAGAAATTGAGCCCTTCTTCTTTTTGAAAGCTGTAGTAAATGCAATATATAATATAAATATATATATCAAGCTTAAAATTTCGTTTTTACGATATATATATTCTATATCTGTATCTCTATCTGTAAAATTATCTATGTATTTTCTATGTGTGTGTGATTTTTCTGCGTATTAGAATCTTGTTATGCCAGCTGATTTACTATTATGTGCCGTTAAAAAAATTTTAAACGACAGCAAGCAAAATAACTCTGCTACAAACCAAATTCCCTTCCATTTTTTCAGCCAAAGCCATATTATATTTATATAAGCCAAGCCAAAACTGTAATTTTGCCTAAATTGATCATTGTGTGACCGTGTGATATATCTATATATCTATCTCTATATATCTGTATATATTTTTTTCTTTGTCGCAATTGTCACATTCACTTGTCATTCATTATTTCTCAAAATTGTTTCAGTTTCCTATTTTTCCGCTCACTTCCATCAAGATAATAATCTATACGTATATTAATGTATATATACAACATATGCTTCACGTGGCTGTTTAATTACGTTCATCAGCGTCCGTAAACTTACACACTATATACTATACTTTCTCTAGCGTGAAATCAGGTCAACAACTAAAACGAGTGTAAATGAATGAGGAACGAAAGAGAAAGTTTACAAACACATTTTTAACATTCCCTATACCTTTTAGTCACACACATAAAGCCTGCTGTCGTGCTGTCTATTCTAGGCCTACATTTTATCAACGAGAAAAGTTTTTATTGCATTAATCCTTGTGCAAAGTGCTATATGTTATGTAGGCTCTCTAATAACGTGTGAGAAAGTTTGTGTATGCAAAGAGAAGTGATGATGAGAGCTAGAGCTACACACTATATACACACTCTTATTTTTAGCTAATATATTTGATCAAGGTAAACACACATGTGAGAAAGCACATATTACACAGCACAAAAAAATAACTCGTTAGGTAAAAAATATTATTGCAATTTACTAGACTCAATAACGTCCATAATAATTACTATATACATTTGCTCCGTATCATTATGTATATCCTATATATAGCATCTAGTGCAAAGTAAACACGATATAGCATTCTGTTGCGCGATAACTTTTATAGTTTTCTCCTATATATACTATATAATCTAATTAACAGATTAACTACCTATATAGCATCTAGTGCAAAGTAAACACGATATAGCATTCTGTTGCGCGATAACTTTTATAGTTTTCTCCTATATATACTATATAATCTAATTAACAGATTAACTTCTCACACTAAAATAAACACTGCCATCATTATCATCATCATCATCCATTTTCTTGCCAGCGAACAGAAACAGAACAGCGCAATTTAAGATACGCGAGGACGAAGTGGAAAAAAGATTTTGTTCACAAACAAAAATACCTTATATACTACCTACTACTACTCAATATGCCAGTAACAAAATGAATGTGCTTCTTATCCAATTGACAGAACGACATTTACCGTCGATCCTGACACTCATATTGATAATCTAGAACAAGCTGAAGGTTCTGTTCTTGAAGGAACTTCCAAATGGTCCTGCAAGATTGCCATCACAGGTACACTCGTCGACTCTAATATAAAAAAACACAAAAATATATAATACTACTTCTATACTTTAATATATAATATGCGTATGTATATATAATATATATAATATACCAAATTATACCCCCTTATATATTTCATTCATTCAAGTCGTTTTAGACAAGGAGAAAAAATCGATACTTTCCATTTAACGTTGTTGTAATCGTTGTACCCTTTTAAAACAACCATTCTACATAGAGAATCCATTTAGCGATTTCCCTTCTCTTTTTCTCTCTATTGAAAAAAAAGTATTAGAAGGAAACTCTTTGAGTAAAAGTACAGTACAGTAGTAGGTATATAATAATAATACATCCTCCTTCTTAGAAGCATTTAGAGTCTTAGAAGTAAAAGTAGAATTGGAAGAATACGACTAGCTCATTTACTCTCTCACTTTCTCTCTTTCTTAAACTTAAATAATATTGGAAATACTTTACTTTAGATGGTTGAAGATTGATGTGATGAAATGAATGGCATGACACAAAAAAACGACTCTTACTATTATTAGATTATGGCTCGCAAAAGTGGGAAGAAATTTGATCTGATAATGCATATAATAATATGGAAATGAATATATCCCTTTTGTTGTTCAACTCTTAAGAGCTCAAGTAGGAGCTATACTTTTTCTCATTTACTTTTACTACTTCTCGTCATTGTGATTCATGCAAACTAAACAAATCACGGCACCTGCTTGCACATAACTATAGCCCAAAGGATGTGTGGATGTGAATTGGAATATAGATTTAGCGTACGATACATACCTTCGTTATGAAATTTTAATCATATTGTATTGTTCTTTTATACATTGAAAAGGAGTAACAGTCCGATTTAATCTATTCACTTTCACCCTAGGCTTATATAACATATTGGTTACTATTATGTACCATACAAAATAGAAAAAGGATATTTGAACCATAATGCACATCCCATACAACATTTCATCGCCTACACAAGTAGGAACAATAATGAACGACACACATCAGTGCTAACATTGAATACACATATAATATATACTTTCATAACATACGCCTACGTATCATGAACAAAAAAAGGAGAACACTTATTGTATTCAATATTTACTCACTTCATTTCAGAGTGCTCATTTGTCTACACCACAACTTCAGTTAAAGTCTGGTGCAGTTTGTTACGAAATAATAATTACAGTCTACAGTAGCCAATGCCAAATTATATCATAAAATATTTTTCACTCTCTTGTTATTTCAGGCACCTTTTACTGAAAATGCTTTGTTAACGTTGCACAATGAAATGCGCATGGTTTTTGGTGAATGTGAAATGGCTTGCACCTAGTGGTTTCTGGTTCCCAACAATATATATAACTTTCACCTATATAAAAATGACGATCCTATTAGCGTCACAAAACTTGTTGGTTTATGTGAAAGTTATTGGTATATATATATGATTTGATTCTAGCGTTTGTTCTGGTACTGATTTCGTTCTCTGAACGGGTGCGTTAATGCGAGGTGGTACACTTTCGTAGAAAATTACAATGAGAGTCAACTTTTTTGTGGTCATTCTTTTGGCACGTGGAAAACTTTTTTGGGAATAAATAATTGTTACCAAATGAAAATTTGGAATTGCACTAAATTCCTTTTTTATGAATGAATCTAGATGAAAAGGGTGGTTTTGAATAATAATTAGCCAATTAATTTGTTCTAGCCTTTCGTCAATTTACTTAGGCACCAGCTGTATCTACAAAACTGTGTTGGCTGTGAAGCTATCAACAACGAGTTTTCTACATTATTGAAACAAAATGAGGTTCAAAATTGTCTACTATAAAAACGTTCCTTTCCTGTAAAAGCAGTACCGCTAATCAAGAAATCGTACCCATTAAAATTCCTACTTTCTCTTTTTCTTGTTTCCCAACCTTGCTTTTCTCTTTCCCGCTTTGTTGCATTTCATTTCATCTTACTTCCTTTTTGTACAACTGTTACACAATTACTTAGCCGTTCTGATTAGTCTCGACTCATAATGAAGACCTTACGGGGTGATTTCGGTTTGGTGGAATGTAGTAAGTAAAAAGGAATGGAATGTAAGAAAAACTAGGGATAGAAGAGGAAGCTCACGATATGGGTTCAGTGTTGGGACTATGTAATCATTAGTAATCGTAATGCTATAAAAGTAGGGACACACACGGAGTGGTGCGGTGTGTGTGGCACAATAAGTACGAAATATAGAAGAACAGGATGCCGTTTTCTGGTGAATGAGTTTGGTAACACCAGTTGTGTCGCTGGCTCTTTCATTAGCAATGCCATTTAATTTAACCCTCCTTACGGGACAATTCAATTCGGGGAGCAATAGCAATATGCTATAAACCGACACGCTCATTTATCACGGTTATATTATTTCCAGGCTTTCACCCTTTTTCCTTTTCTACTTCTGGCATTTTCCAAGTGGTAGCAGTTCTTTAGCAAGTGGTTTAATTAGAGTATAAGTTAATCATCTCCAGACAATTTACAAAGGATGCCGAGACCCATTATTTTAGTCAGAATGGGTCAGATATATCACAGACTTTATGAGAAATATGTGTCTTGCACGTACAAAGCAGCAATAATTTTGGATCAAACGTAATTAAATCCTTTTGAGTTTCGATTTTGGAAAACTTCTTGAGGGAAAGACTGGTAGTGTGCGACTAATTGAATTAGAATAGTGGAGCTCTAACAATGCATATATATACAGCATTCACACTTACGATTTAGTCCTACTTGATTAATAAGTTCTCAGCAGTTGACTTGTCGTGATAAGTTTAGTTGCTAATTTCATTAGCAAGACTCAATTAATTTTTGCATATCATTTTGCAAGAACATGTTAATGTCTCGTTATTTCGAAACACAATTCCAAGGAAGGAACTTTATGACTCAACCAAAGCTTTTGCAAATTGCGAATACGTGTGATATACATTTACATTCATATATGGAAGTGTGGAACATGTAATGACGATAACCAAAAATGGGGCAATAATAGCTTGTGTTGATTGAATTTGAGAAATTAATTGGCTCCCTAGAAATACCCAAGGCAGACTGCATTTTTATTGTAAGAAAAATACTTACCTTGTAATTGACACTGTTGACAGTACATTGAAGGACAATCACTAAATTGGCCTTTTTAAACGGTTTGCCAACGGTTTTATTGCAACTTCGACTCCATTTCTTTGCAAAATGTAGCGTAATATATAAGTACGTTTCTGCATTACACAGATAAAAAACGAATTGGCACATAAACTTGAGCTAAATCTCAAGTAATCATTCAAGACGCGTCGGACGGACAAACACAATTGATAAATGGAAGTAGGGATCTGCCATTATATGGTTTCTCCATTAATAAGATAGGAGTCGACATCGACATCAACTGCTGCCGCCATTGAATATATTTTCCATCAAAGTCTTATCGTGTTGTTGTGTGTGTATGCAAACGTCACGTCAATTCAAGAGTGCTTCCTCTACTATTTAAGCTCGTTTCCTGTCATTCATTTCTGTCATCTTGTTCCTTCTCCTCATCCATTCTACATGTACATTTGCCATCAGCAATGTTGTTTTTATAGTGTAGTGTGTGTCTGCATATATCACTCCCAAAAGTAGTATACACCGTGGCACCGATTTCACTATCCCACTTCCCTTGCTGGAAGTTTGTGTTGGTGCCTTTGGTGGATTGAAGTCTGTTCTGATGTTGATGAAAAAGACTGTTAGCTTAAGTTTGACCTAGATAGAATCGCTCTTATCAATCTTACTATATAATGGCAGCAAGGAAAGCTCGGGCATGTATATATATTGTATATGTTCATGTTGCATAATGAGATAGGAGATATGTAGATGGAAGTGTACCCACGTCTTTTATATAACATCTTGCAGTTCGTCAAAACAGATTGTCTCCATACTAGTTTGCCATCGGGGTTGATAATGGCTGCTCAAGTTGCTGTCTCACATCCATTTTCTAGCCCATTTTAGTGTCACTTCTTTATATCATCGTTGTACCAGTAATATAACGAACGTTGTCCTCTTTTTTGGTTGGGTTCTTCGCAATTTCCTGTCCCTCCGCTTTCGTTGTAAGCCACAAAAGCACGACAAGAAAAATACTATTAGCGGCTATAGGCAAAAACGTGTTGAAAGTTGTGTCTTTGGGGAAAATAATGAATTCAGCGAAACTGGAGTTGGAAGAGGGAGGTTTGTCTTTTCTAAAAGTGGTCCTTGCTGTTATACTTATGTTGTATAGAGATGTTATGTAAATGATATAAAAACGCGAGAGCGAAACATAGCGTGAGACCATAGTCTTTTCTAAAGATTCCTTCAAGGAATCCATTAGCTATTGAGGACTACTATTATGCCATTTTTACGTTCTACGCTCATTTATCCCACACACTATTTATGCCCGTCTAGCTTCCCACAAACCTTTTACTACCCTGTATATAGAGCTTTAAATAAGAGACACATGTACAATTTAGCTTCTGTTCTAAAGGTTCATTTTTCTCAATAAAATTTTTCCGTCATTGCTTGCAAAATGTGTCCAACAGCTAAACTGAAGAGGTGAAGAACAGATTCTCTTACATCAAAGTGTGTATGTCTTGTGCATAAACCCAGCCTCAAAATCGCACAAGTGAGCGAAATCAGTACCAAACCAACCGTTTCCAATTGAATAATAGCTCCGTGTCTTGAAATCAAGTGAAATAACATAAATCCAAACATAAACTAAACTGTTCATGTTCATTCTAAATTGTAAAGAGCAGGTCGTTATACAACATGAGAAATGGAATCTATTCTTAGAAAAATTTGCAACATAAGGAAGGATAATCATTCACCAGAATCTTTTTCAATCTCAGATCGTTAAGCCGGATTGGAAATAATTCCTAGTCCCTCAAACCATTCTAGTTTTAAGCAGCATTTTTTGTAGACATACAAAATCTTATAGAGTACACACAGTTTTCACAATCTTCATGTCAATCTTGCATAATACATGAAAACTTTCCTAATTCCAGTTCCTTTCTCTCATAGGAAGCATCTTAAGATTCTAAAGTTTACAAATGTCGCACAAGAGAATGTTACCCAAGACAATTATTATTCCAGCGATTACCATTGCTACGCGTTTTTTCCTCTAATAATGGTATGGCTCCACCAAAAAATCAAGTCAAATAGTGTGAGCAATGTATAACATGATGCTTTTTTAGTGTATTCCTTCTCAGACTTTACTGCTCTCTGTATGCTACATATATTACAGTCTGTACTCATGTTAGATGTAAAATCATATTGAGTCAGAACATGTTATGTTGTATGTTATATGTTATGTTATGATCATGCTATTATGTTGAGCATACATGTAATGATACTTTTTGTCATTTTCTCCATCATGTTTATCTATATCTTTCACACGATGAAGACACACTTTTACTTCACCCTTGTTATATATTCCGAATAGCATATGCATCTTGTTGTATTATAACAAAAAATGCTGGCGTTTGCTGTTGCTTTGCTGCATCATCATCATCACGATCACGGGTTGCTATATATATACTGTATTTAACTTGTACTCTTTATATATGCGCGCGTGGTTTAGAGTAGAGTATGGTTTTGCCCAGAGCACAGGGGATGACAGATGAGATCCCCAGCCTAATCCTGAAATGCAATAAAAGAAAGTGAAATGCAAATTTTCCAGCGTGTAATAATGTTCACTGAGAAAGAAAGCCGCCGCGTTGGGCCGAGCTAAAGAGAAAATAGCTTACACCAAACCAAACCAATCCCAGCCTATTCAAGTTATGTGCCTAAGGCTTTGCAGTTATATAATATATAATGCACTCTCTGCAATTTGTGTTCGTGAAAGAATGAAATCGACTTGCCTTTTTATGTATAAAAAACACATGGCTATATATGTACTTACTTATATATACCTACAACCAATGTGCACCAAACCAACGCATGCATGAGCAAAGTAAGTTAATGTCGTTTGTCTCTTTTACTTCCTCCACTCCACGGGCCATTTCTTCAGGATCGTTGTACTTGAAGGATTCAAGTGTAACAGTTTAATTTTTTTGTCATCCCTTTTTTTCCGTCAAAGTATCGGCTCAGTTCAGCCCCTACTGTTGACCAGGGCAAAGGAAAGGGGAAAGATTAAAGTTGTCGTTTTTGGTCGCATCCTAAAAAGCAAAAGTTTGTATAAGGTATTTGCATAGTTTGCCGTTGTCCCATTGCCATATCCTAACAACATTGAGATTACACAACTTGTAAACTTTTTCTATGAGCTGAAGGGAAGGA
>JAANSM010001791.1:0-17069 GCA_036850725.1 Orchesella villosa
CAAATTCTGTTACAGTATAAAACAAAAGTCATATTTTTGTATTTTTCTATTAGCTAAGTTACAAATGCGTTAAGTTACAGTATGCTATTTTAAATTTTAAATAAATTAAACAATATCAATCAGACAAAATCTAAAATGAACTAAGAATGTATCAACAATATATATATAGGGTAAAGCTTTACAAAATTTAATGTATGGTTGGGTTGTAATTTTGTAATGTTCGATTAAGCTGATTGTGCCATCCCTCCACATACAACATGATTTGATGTTCGAGGAAGTCCCTGCATAAATATAACAGTACAGGCCCCACGAAAATGTATAGGAATAAGATACCTAAATATTATTTTGTTTAATGGACAATTCGCTATGCCATTTGATCTACAAATGAACAAACATTTTTTTTATTTTTGAAGCGGAATGCCAAATATGCAGACTGAAAAAATGAATTATGCAAAATTTTGCCAACACAAAACTATGTGTTTTTTGGTGTTTGCCAAGATGCAAATTTGTAAAAAAAATCTTTGCCATCTTCATACAATGTATATTTTTAGTACGAACTTGGCAAATTTGCTCTTTGCCAAGGTCAGACGCTTCGTACTGAACACTTTGTTATTACTTATTGCTCTGTTTTGATGAACTTTGCAGGTCTTTCAACTTGCAATCGGTTTGCAATTCAAATTTTTTGGAAAATGCGATATATGCAAATGCTAATGAGATTGAAACATATTTTATAGTGTTATTTTATTTCTTGCACATAATATGCTTGTTTTGTGTAATACAGTGACACTACGATATATTAAGTACTTTACATCAAATAGTGGCACAGTTTTTGTACTTTTTCTTCAGGATGATGTGTAATATGCAAATTATGTAAGACTCATGTTCCTTGATTGAACAATGCATGATTGACAAAAATTTGTTTCGATTACGTAGATGCTGATTTAAAAGCTTCACACATCATCAACAACTATATGGTACAATCAAGTAATATCAACAAATACGAGTTATCCCACCAACATCTTTGTCACAAGACAAGACAACTTTCAATCAACCACAATAATTACATTGTTGAAAATAATTATGGTATGCATATTTTTCCTAAAAATAAATAACATTAGCTATCAGTATTGGTGCTACTAAAATGACTTCACACACTTGTGACTTGTGTGAGTTGTACTCATCTTCACCTTCATATTTGTTGCATAAATACCTTCATGGATTTGTTAAAAAAATGTCCCTAACATGGTAGTTAATTGTATCTGTAAATACTTTTCTAAGCCAAGTAATTTTAGAATGTGTTCTGCTTATTTTTGTCCTCTAGAGAATGGGAATAATGCATAATAGATGTTCTTCTGTCATGTGCACTCACTACACGCACACATTTCGAATTTTCGTTTCATTGTTACAATACATCTTGGAAATCTAATGTTTAGCTTGTCGTGTGACACCAAAAAATACTGTCATTCATCAACCACTCATTTTCAATTTACTACAAAGTTTGTTCGTTCATACATGTCGCGTGTTATTTTATTTTATTTATAATTTGTCCCCAGAGTCTGTCTTGTCTATACCGGTGTATTTCGTTTTTTGGTGCAAGGACACTTTTTTTTACTTTGTTGCCATTGTTAGTACTCAAGCACGAACGTGCAAACATTGGAAATCACGCATTAGGTATTCATTCCTCCGTATGCATGAAAAAACTTTAAAAGAATTGAATTGAAGACGGCGCATGAACATCTCAGCATCATATCATCTCTATATATTACAAGTAAACAAGCAAAAAAACGTGTGACAATGAAGGATGTGTTTTGGTGAGGACGAGTGACATTCTGTTGTCAAAAATTAGAACATCTCTCATTTTCACTTTATGCATGGATTCAATTGTGTTGAAAATATAGCCTGCGTAACGCTTGTTGTCCCATTATTGAATGCAGCAATGTACTTGGTAATAATAATTGTATTCAAGATATTAAGCATCATGGTTGCATTTTCAATTTTCAATCTTGCTTAAAATACTTGTTATTCGTTATATTATATATAATACACCAGAAAATTGAAAGTGATCCTGTTTCATGTCCCTTCAATTCAACATTCGATACAATAACAATATATACACATAGATTATACAATTGACCATGATTTACAAATCGATGCAATATAGCATCCATCCAAATTGGGTGTTTAGGAATGTATGACGAATCGCTAACAGCTTATAAGAAAACCAAAGAATTGATGTGCATGGCTTCCTCCGGATAAGGTTGATTCAATTCACTCTCATTTTGTGGTGTCGTTCGTTAGCTTGTGTGATGATGTATCATGTTATCTAACTTGATTGTGTGCACTTGACTTGAGGGAATAATAATAATTCATTTAAAGTGTATATATACACAACATTAGGTTTATTCAGTTAAAGTTTATGCAGAGGATTATTTTTGTACAGGATTTCAAAACTTGATAATTTTTATTGCTGTCTTGACCTAGCCCCAAAAAGCGATGAAATGAAGATAATAATTTTATAATGACGGATATACAAGATGAGAGATATAAAATTGTGCGCATGTTTTCTTTTGATGAGAGGGAGTCAGTACATGGGAATTTATGTCGTATATCAAAAAATGACAATATATAATCTATATGCAATCATCGCAGTTTCAAAAAATATATTCGTGCACATCGTATACACACATATATATATAAAATGTAAACATAAATGAAATCCATATTAATATTTTATATTAATGCTCAAAATATATAATAATATAATACCTACATGTGTGCAAAGTGTGAATGAATGTTGTACACAAAGAAATAAAAAAAGCGTGTACATAATTTACAAATTTTTGATTATGCAACGAATTCTAAAAGTTGAATGAATGAGTGAAGTTTAATGCAAAGTGCCTAAATGGTTAAATGCTCATTTTCCACATTCATCGAAAACCTTCAAACTCTTTTAGGATTTATTGCCACGAATTCAAACTTTTCTAACAATTGAAATGTATATACATGACTGTGACTAGTATAACATGGAAAAATTACCTACATGCGTATATATTTTAAGTAAACTTTCCCATGATTTAAAAGCTGCATTGCTTTGCTGAGTGCATAGATATTGCACAACAATTTCCATTTTCCATGATGAAGACCACGAGGGAAGACCATTGCTTTATAGGGGGTCTCTCATCAATTTGAAACAGAATGTAGGTGTTATCACTTTTACCTCTGGCTCTACTCCGTCTACTACAACACACTTACACATAACAAGACATATATGCTATATTTTTGTCTAAAAGTCAGACGTAAAAATCTTTTCGTCAGGTATTGTGTTTAATGAATTCATAATGAAATGTTTACTTTAGGCTATCAACATTATCAATTATTTTCATCATGGCTGATTCTCAATTCTAGTATAAATAAAAATGTGTTGAGACAAAATGGAGCAATTCAAATATATGATTCACGAATAAAATCACGTGTCATTTATGCAGATGCCATGTTGCTTCATTACCATAATGATTGCTTACACTATACTCCATGGATGACACTTCCTGCATCAACAAGTCAACAATTCCAATCGTTAAAACATCATCAGTGACCTGAAAAATTCGACCGGTTAACATTCTCTAGGATGCATCTTAGTGTTGGCTATAAATCCTTTCAGAAGGAAAGAACAAAAACTGTCTATACCGACCGAGCATACCTCTTTCAATGCAATGGCGTCTCATTCTCATTGTTTATGTTTAAACGTTTGATGCACTCATCATCATCAACAACGACTTTGCATTCATTAAGAAGTGCGTAAGCATCACTAACTAATCTTTTCACACTGTTCTTTCATCTTTAGCTTCAGCCAAATGTAACGTAACCAAAATCTCAAACTAAGTGGATACTATTTTAGACCTTACAAGCAAAAGTAGCATTTATAATGATAATTTTTCCTAATTTAAAATTTACATTGAACTAACAATAATTTCTTGTCTTCTCTTTCACACATGTACTCACTTTTATAACGCATCCATTTTTACTTCGTTGTTTTTTGTTGGATGTTGGAATCATAATGAAAACATAGGAGTTAGGGTTATAGGACAAATGCAAATGAGGTGTTTTGAAAATTCAGTAGTAACGAAATTAGACAGGTTCCACAAAAATGTGTTGATGACACGGCGTGTGTGTATGCTAAAAATATATAAATCTTTGTCCTAAAATCGTATCCTACATCTTCAACAGCAATGTTCATGTTACTCAGCATTAATTTGCCCTGCAGTTGTCGTGTCGTTGTTTGTATGGTTAACCGCAGCTAAATGAAGAATAATTATTCATTTAATAATATCGTGAAAATAACTGCAACAAGTAATATGCATATGTTATATTAGTGTTTTCATTTTCATTATATAAGTATTTCAAATGGGTATTTCATAAAATAAACATTAGTTCCCTTCTTATAAACATGAAAGACACATGTCACATATGTGTGCACAATTTGGATATTTTGAAATGCATATTACGTTTTAAATGAACTTAAGCAATGTGATCATCACCACCCAGTAAAAAAAGCTACCAGTCATAGTAGTTATATTTGTGTATTATATAAAGTTGTGTCACCACTGACTGCACTGTGACTACATTTCGACAAAAGAATCAAAAAGGTTTAATAACATATGAAGAGAAGAAGGACTGTATATTTTTATAATTGATCTGTAACTGTCAGCCAGCATGCCGAATTTGATCGGTTGTTGCTGATGGTGTGTGTGCAGTACAGTGTACGCAATTATGTCGTAGCAGCCCTTATGGAAACTGGTAAAGGATTGACAAATTCAGATATAGGGCTTGGATCCTCATGCATCTAAAAATTCATGTATGTTATTAGCAGTCATCTCGCAATACCTAAATGTATAATTTAGCCTAATATGTTTGAGGGCACTACCCAATACAGTAATGATTATTGGTGATGATGTCCCTCTGTTTATTAGCAAAGATCATAATCGGCACAAAGTTTTCATTTCCTTTTTACTCTTTCAAACACATTTTTGATAAGTCCTTAGCCCTTTTAGCAGTTGATTCAACCATGTGGCACAAGAACAAGAACAGCACAAAGTTTTTAAGCATGTGGCTTTTGCTGAGTAAGCAAAAATTATAATCATAGTTCAACAGGGACGCTGATTGCCAGCACTTCTCTATAGCCTCTAATATTATGTGATGCCTTTCCTTTGCTCTAGAGTCCAACCAATTTTCATTTAGTCTTCATTCATGTATGTAATATATTACGAAAATTATTATGAACACACAAGACACAAAAGCACAAACACTTTTTTACATTGATGATGCACATATGAAGACAAAAATTATCAAGGAAACTGAGTTACCTTTTTCGTCATTTTAAGCTCGGTTTACTACTTGTGTGTACTTTGAAAATCGTTGTCATCATCGTCATCCCCATCCAATCCACAAACGGGACATCTTATAACGCTGCTGAGGTGTTTTTTAACAACACCTACTACTGTAATTTTGTAGGCGTAGCGCAACAACGCAATAATATCATCATACTGATACCCTTAGCGTTCTTCTCGCGTGTGTGTCTGGTCTGCAAACGTGGCGCGACGTTACATATGCCGTATTTGAAATACTAGTTATGTGCATGGATGGTTTGTAGTAGCATCATCAACGCTATTTGATATCCTAGAAATTATTGACAATGACGGGCCAAGCACCTTGTGTTAATATTAGCAACACATTTACTGATGTATCGATCCTCGTAAGTGTGTGTGCTGCAGTCTTCACTTATGTCAATGATAAGACTGACACAATGTCGTGCTTTATTAAAGATCATTAAGGAGACTCACAAGCCACTATATAAGAGCAGACCCTTAGGACCGACTTCAAGCCAGTTGAATTTCAACTTTCATTGGGACAAGTGAAAATATTTTAGTAGAAACATAGGAATAGAGATAATAGTTATGAGAAGATTTGTAAGTTTACAAGGAATTTTATTTATCTGGAAGTGTAATCGTTTCTACTGATTTTGTGATTTCCAATTTATAGCTTAAATTATATTTTTTTTATAGATTGTCGTCGCTGTTGTGGTCGCTCTCGCGGCTGCAGAGCCTCCTGTTAGTCAATATGGAGCTCCATCCCGTAAGAATTTCATGATTTTGAATTGTAATAAAAAGGTTTAGTTAAAAAATGTATGCTAATAAGGTTCCTATTTCTTCAGGAGGAGGAGGTGGAGGTGGAGGCGGCGGGTATTCTGGTGGCGGTGGAGGAAACAGTGGTGGAGGTGGAGGATATTCTGGAGGTGGGGGTGGTAACAATGGAGGAGGAGGAGGCGGCGGTTATTCAGGAGGTGGAGGTGGTAACAGCGGAGGAGGAAGCAGCGGCGGGTACTCAGGAGGTGGAGGAGGTAGGGGTGGAGGCGGTGGTGGAGGCGATTCGAACGAAGGAGCTATGATTGTTGACCAAGCTCTCTTGGCCCGTGTTGCCCAAATCCTTGCTCAACAAGGAGGAGGCAATTCTGGCGGAGGAGGTGGTGGCTCTAGTTCATATGGAGCTCCACAACAAGGAGGTGGGGGTGGTAGCTCCGGTGGGTACTCTCAAGGTGGTGGTGGAGGAGGAGGCCCAAGCTCTGGATATGGAGCTCCACAAAGAGGAGGAGGTGGTGGATCATCTGGAGGTGGACAAGGTGGTTATAGTGGAGGCGGTGGATCATCTGGAGGTGGCCAAGGAGGTTATAGTGGTGGTGGTGGATCCTCCGGAGGTGGACAAGGTGGTTATAGTGGAGGTGGCGGTTCATCTGGAGGTGGCCAAGGAGGTTATAGTGGTGGCGGTGGATCCTCCGGAGGTGGATCAGGACCAAGCTCTGGATATGGAGCTCCACAAAGGGGTGGAGGGGGCGGTGGAAGTTCTGGCGGATATTCTCAAGGTGGAGGTGTCGGCGGCGGGGGCCAAGGACCAAGCTCTGGCTACGGTGCACCTGGTGGACGAGGTGGAGGAGGAGGCGGTGGTGGAGGTAATGGAGGAGGCGTTGAATTAGGACAACCTCAAAAGGCTCAACTCGTAGGATCTTTCGTTGAAGAAGGTCAAGGTGGAGGTGGTGGCGGCCGTGGAGGTGGAGGTTCTCAATCATATGGAGCACCTTCTTCCGGTGGGGGTGGTGGTGGAGGTTCTCAATCATATGGAGCTCCTTCTTCCGGTGGAGGTGGTTCTAGCGGCGGTTACTCTCGTTAAGGTGCCCCATTTTAAAATTGCAGACAGTCACTTACTTTACTGCACAACTCGGCTTACTTCTTACCTGCCATTGTTACCATAAATTGGATGCACAATAATTACTCATCCAAACCAGAGATTTTTTGAATAGCCATATATCCAAATGAACAAAGCCGAAAGTATATACACTCAAGTCGTGATATTTTTTTAGACACAAATTAATTTCTTCCTAAACTGTGGAATTCTATTCTAAGTTTTATATTTATTTCCCTGTGTACTTATGTAACGGATAACTTAATTGTTTAAAAATAAACTCAAAGTTCATTAATCTGTTAAGTATATGCGAAGCCTAAAATTTGTATATAATATACTGCATTACATAAAGCATATCGTTGCATATATCTACACGAAGCTGAAAAACTTCAGAGTATCTTGTTACTTATCGAAAAAATGCATCCAAACATTGCATTTTTCAAACATAGGATTACATTTGATGAGCAAAGCAGTACTATATCAATTTAGAAATTTTTTGACACTGCAGACTGCAGTAATATAATATTGGATAAAGGCGAAAGGATGCAATGCAATTTCAAGTGAATGTAACGTAGTCAATGCGGAAGAATTTCATTTATTTTTTGTGTTTATTATTGACACGAAAGGACGTTCATTCAGGAATAGGAATAAACAAGTAAACCGCAATAATAAATGTGAATGCAATGCAATAAATTAAGAAAAATGACTTCATTGGTGATTGGTGTGCTGTGTGCTTATGTTTGTGGGTAAATATACGAAACTTTGCTGCATGGTTCGGAGTCCTGTGTAATCGTATTTATACCCACACAGTTACATCAACTCAGGAAACTTTTTAATTCTATCTACTATGAATGCATTTTAACATATTAATATAACTCAGTACCATCATCTCTATTTTGTGACAAATGTAAAAAATGTCTCGTAAAACGCTGGCGCCAGAAATCACTGATTCTTGGCTATAATGAATTAAATATCAATGCCATGTATGGTTGACGGTTGAGGAAAAGAAAGTATGTAAATACTTTTGCACTTTTTGCATTTTGGCAAACTAAGCACATTTCTATTAGTATCACTACTCTACTTTAAAAGTCGTATCCGTACATGAATAATTTAAAATATTATTTGCATACAAATTAACAAAAATTTGATAAATGACATAATCATGTTGACCATTGTGCAAGTTCTTGCAACTCTTTTTCATCTGGGTCTTCCTCTTTTTTGGGGTTTTCACCTTTAGGGATTGAACATTGTGCAAACGCGACATTTTTGAATACTTAAAAGTAAATGAATGCAGTGCTGCAATGTAAATTCAATGAACTCAGAAAATCAGAAACAAAATGTACCTTCAACTTTAGTCCCATCGATACGGACGGGTAAAACTGGAATCTCATTCCGGCTTGTGGAAGGCTTGTTACTCTTTTCCGCTTCTGCCTCAGAGACATTTACTTGAAGGAGCGCTTTGTCAAGCTCTTCTTGCTCCAGTTGTTCAAGTTCTTTTTCGAGTTCTGACTCATCAACTGTCGCGTCTGAGCCTAAAGGGTTTGAAATAGCGTCAGCAATCTCACTGGCAAATTCATTTTGTTCATTGACTTCATCCATGATGTCCAATACTTTATCTGCCGTGCTATCAATAGTTATTTACCCTTATACATTGAATTGTGAATGCAAATATCATTTCTTCGAATAATGATTCTGTTATTTACACATGCTCATGAGCGTTCTTCAAGACTTTGGCAGCGTCTTGCATTGCCCCAAGAACTTGCAAGTTATTCCTTGCCATCTCTAAGGCTTCACGCTGCAATTCGATAGTTGTCAGTGTACCATCTATCCGCTTTAGTTCGTCTTCCAGACGCTTTTTTCGTTTCAATGCCATTATTGCGGCTGAAAGTTATTCCACTCACATCAGCATGTCACATGTGCGTTTATTATTTCACCAAATTTGACTAACCCAATGGGTTTTTTGAAAAGCATACCTCTTTTATTTTTAATTCCATGCTTTCTGGCTGTATTTATTTGAATTTGAATACAGTTTTCTAAATAAGTTTGCTTCTTTTGGAGCATATCTTCCATTTCTCGTAACCGTTCCAGCGTAACCCGATTACCTTTAGCATCTTTAGTTCCAATAATGTGATTATTCTGCTTTGTACCAAAAAGCTTCTGCCAAAATTTTGCCTTCTTCATGTTCGGAAATTCACAAGGGGAGTTGACGTACGTAGGACTGAAATTTTGTACTATTTAATTTATGCAATCAATGAAACAAGGAAATTTTCGAAAAGTATCGAACAAATGTGTAGGTGTATTGAATTCGTTTCCAAATGGTTTATTACTGGAGTCCAGTATTTGAATCCTGTTTCACTGAATTTGACATTGTTCAATGAATAGATATAAGAGATATGTGTTATTAGTCTGATGTTCAATGCTTTATGATTTACATATATTGAAAACCAATGGAAACGTTAGATCGGCCGAAATGATCCGGACTACGATCCAGCATTAGAAGACACGACGTAATCGTTTTGGACAAGAATGGCAACGTCAAAATGTACTTTAAAAGATCAAGGGTGTTGTATGTGTCGGTGTCATGTTGGTGCATCAAAATTTCATTGTTCGACTTTACTATAATATAAATAGGTGCATTTGCGATGAAATCCCCCAAGCCATTCTCTTCAAATCTCTCTTTCTTTCAGAGAGAGTATTTCAAAAAGATTCTTTAAAACTTGCATTTTCATAGAGGTCTAACTCACTAGACATCTACAATGTGAAAATATGAAGATGACGTATGTATGACATAACTTGAATTCAGGATTCGTAATTTGTATTTAACAAGTGCAACAATATGTACCTGAGAGGAGGCGTGCTGTATTACTGCACAGTTCTTTAATAACATTAATCACTTCTGAGAAGTTTTGCAATACAAAATCAATCCAACTGTTCCAATGAAACGAAACAAAATTCTGACATTTAAACTGATTTAAAACCATGTCTTAAAATCTGCACATTCACAAATACCCCCTGCGGCATACTGGAAGATGTTCAATGTAACTTGTATTGCGTCAAATTCTTGGCACTATGACGGATAAAGATTTGGAGGAAAAAATCAAGGTTATACATTCTGCATGGCAATACCTGAAGACTGGAAAAAGTCTTCATGATAAAGCGTTGGTATTGGTATGCTCTGCTGTGATTGCAGTCGCACCTTAGCTTCGGCATCTCTCAATCTCAAAGAACAAGACAATATCAATTTATTCACGAATGCTATATATGTTTGCATTCATGGACATCGTTTATTACTCCAGTTCAGACAATGCCCTAGGAAAGCAATGATTATATGAATTATTATGAATTGGACAAAACAAGTTGTGAATTCTCTGAAATCGTCGTGCATCAAATGAACAAAATAGTTTTTGTGTTGGAAAGCATGACAGCACATCCCAGTATCTCTGCCATCATTCGAAATCGCAATGCTTTTCTGCGATGACTCATAGTATCTCATTCAACTTTGAAAAATAAATTGTATATAAGCCTGGGATCTCCAGATGCTTTCCACAATCCCAATCAAAGCTGCATTCCGACACATTGAAGCATCCAAATCTCCAAAAACATGCAGTCTATTATAGTTTTATTTTGTGCAGCGATAGCTTCTGCGCAAGGTTATTCTACATTCGATGATGAACTGTTTGCCCAGGAATACATCGTTCCATTTGCAAGTAAGAGTTCATAGCAAAACCCTACTGGATTAATTTTACTTATTAATTTGTTGTAGTACTTAAGAACTATGTACTTTGTTTCACAGGAGTTGCTCGTGGAGGATATGGCTCTGCTGGAGGTCCTGAAGAAGCTGTTCCAATAGTTCCCGTTGCTCCAAGCTACGGTGGTGGTACTGGTGGTGGAAAAGTCCCAGTTGGTGGTGGAGCATCTTATGGTGGCGTTGGAGGAGGATCTCCAGGTGGTGGACTTGGGCTTGGTGGACACACGTCAGGTGGACCAGTAACATTCGGCGGATGGTCTGGAAATGGTGGGAGCCCGTCTGGTGGGGGGTTCAATCAAGGATTTAACAAACCTTCTGGGGGTTTCGGCGGTGGCGGTAATCGTAATCCACATCAAATATCAGGAGGTTATGGAAACCCTCAAAAACCAAATGGTGGATTTGGTTCAGGGCCTCATCAAGGAGGAGGTAACTTCGGTCCAGGGCCTCAGTCAGGTGGAGGTAGCTTCGGTCCAGGACCTCAGTCAGGTGGAGGTAATTTCGGTCCAGGGCCTCAGTCAGGTGGAGGTAATTTCGGTCCAGGGCCTCAGTCAGGTGGTGGTGGAGGTGGCTACGGTGCCTCCGGACCAGGACCTCAAATTAAACCAAGCGGAGGCGGTTACGGTCCATCAGGAGCAGGACCTCAGATTAAGCCAAGCGGAGGTGGAGGTTATGGTGGTGCTCAGCCCGCATTGCAACCAACATCAGGGTTTGGAGGTGCTGGCTTTAAGCCACAAACAGGAGGAGGAGGCTATGGATCACCTGCTGATTCTTATTCTGCACCTCCTGTGATAAAACCTGGTTTTGGCGTTCCTGAGAAAGCACCTAGTAGCGGTGGGGCTGCCGGCTATGGGCGTTGAATTATGTTACACATAGTTGTCGCAAAACTGAATGAATGTAATAAATCGTTTTTACTTGCTAAGTCTTTTATACAGTTAAATAGCATATCGTTACGTGAAGTCATTGACATTGAAAATAATGCATAAAAATATAACGAAAGCGAACTACTGTTGAGACTCTATAATCCTAATTCTAAATTATACTTGAAACACGATAATGGTATTGAAGGCAGAAGGTCAATTGAAATTGGATTCGTACGATTTTTATTCCATAATACGTCTGGTACATAGCATTAACATTGAATTTTAAAAATACTTTCTTCGCAAACGTTCTTGATGGCGTTCTTTCTCATTGAACATAATACTAAACTGGTAATAAATAATAATAGTCCTCGCATTTGTTTGGCATAATCCATATTTTGTATAATTCTGGCGTTTGTTCTGACTATTTCTCCTTTCACCCTTCATGCAAAAATTGAATCCATCATCCGGGTCCACATGTCGTCTACCCAGGTAACAATATCTTCAGTTATCGTCATAAAACCTTCAATCAATTCATCGCCCCATGAGGAGCTGTCCCGCGGTTGGTATTTAATAACATCATGAGTAAGTGGACGATTTTGGTCAACTGAGGGGGCCGCCAGTAAGGTCCAAGCGTCGTCAATCAATGAAGAAAAGGCTTCCGCGGTCTGTGTTATACTTTCAACCATTCCATCGCTCCATGATAAAGTAGGATTAGATGACTCAATAATATCAATGTGTGTATTACAGGGGTTGGAATCAATGAACCCCAGGAGATTGGTCCACATTCCACCGATCCAGCTCGTAGACTCTGACTCGTCGTCATCAAACTCATACTGGTACTTCCGCTGACAGGCATAATTTCTATTGATCCAACTTCCGCTTGAGTACGTAGTTTTATGAGTGCTTATTCGAACATGAACCACATTATTTGCATCATTCGCAACTTGATTTCTCATGCTTGAAATTTGTTTGCTGATAGAGGATAAAAAGGAAGTTTCGTCTTCTTTAATGCCTACAGATGTCGATTTCATGAAAATACTAAAAAAGCTGTTGTCATTCATTTGGCTTTTTTGATTTTGCATGGATTCTCGCGTCGCATCCAGTTCATTTTGTAAGTATATTATGCCTAAGACCAGGCTCAAAATCAGGAACGTTAATAAAATTCCGACAGATATTTTCCATTTAGAAGTCCTAGGAACCTCATTCACTTTCAGAGCATCATTGTCAAGGTCTTTATGATTTTTGGGACTGAGTTCGTATTCATCGGATGAGTCAGCAGCATCATAACCTGACGATTTTACCGTGTAGTCCTCTTTCTTAGCTTTAACTACAATGTAATCTGACATTTGATTATAAATCATTTTTCTAATCTTGTTCTTGTCAGAACGTTTCTTTAACTCGTGTATCACTGATGATTGGGATTCATTTTTGAAATCCTCGTTGCGACATTCGACGGGACTGATATTTTTTCGTGAAGGTTCTGACTTCCTCACTGAATCGGGCGACAAAAATATTTCTTCGTCGTCTTCTTCCAGGAACAGATTACTGCATTCTTCTTTATATATTCCCATGTTGCCCCTTAAGGTGGAGGAGGGTAGGATGGCATAGACAGCAGACGTATGAATGTAGGACAGAAAGATATATGATATAATGGTAAAATTTTTAATTAAATGACAGAACTGATTGCCAGCTTCTGCAAAGTTAAATCTATAGCCAATGGTGAGGTAATTATGAATATAAAACTTATAACCCTGCTGTGTTAGAATTCTGTTGCAAAATTTCACATTACCTTTATTACTTAAATCCCTTTATTTCTCGTTAAGCAGTCGCTGGTGACCAGCGACTATCTAGTGTCGTCGTCGCCGAATATCGGAGAAAGTTTTTTGAGTGCCGACTTCAATGGATGATGGTTTAGTATCATACCCATGTGGTATCTGTGAATGCATGTGAATCCTGTGATACCTCATCAAACAAAATTATCGTACTCTGTGTACAGTTTGTGTACAGACAATAAAGTTTCTTTGGGGATGCAATTTTGTAAATCATACATGTACATGAAAATTAACCTGAGTGAAAGACTACAGGCAAAAAGGTGCCAATGGAAAGAAGAGATATGCACGTAAACGTAGAAAATAATTATTTTTACTTCAGTTTCCGATCGTAGCAATACTCCAGCAATTACTACCGCTCAAAAGTTAAACATTGTTGCGGCGAATACTTAATTATATTTATATGGCACATTTTTTGAACTTCTGCTACGGTCAGAGACTGAAGTAAAAATTATTTTCTACTTTTACGTGCATGTCTTCTTTCCATTGGCACCTCCTTGCCTCAGTCTAGTTTTAATCTTTTTATTCTACACTATGAAACCGAAAGTCTTTTCCATGCATAATTCCACATTAAAAGATTTCCATTCAACACAAATATTATAATTGGACGACTCAATCGAGAGTTATCGAAGCAAAATCGCATCTAATCTACCCAAATACACGAAAAATTGAATGCAACGCAATGCGTGTAATTTGCACGGTCGTTGAAATCACTTGCTAATGCAAATACATTTACATGCATGTAAATGGCAGGCTTTAAACACGATAGTGTCTTTTAATGGTGTACGTGTAAAATGACGAAGGGGAGCAATGCAAGTAATTTTTTAAACTCTAATATGATTTTTATGATACCCGACTACAACAAATCATCGATTATAAAACAAAAATTTTACCCAGTCGCGAACTACATGGTATTAGTGTTAAACCTGCTGAACCCGAAGGGGTCCATCGCGGCCATCCCGCAAATATTGGCGAAAAAATCAAGTCAATATATAGACTCAACCGTTTTCGTTTGGACTCAAATTTTGTGATTTTAGAAACTGGATAAATACAGAGTCAGAGTCAGTCTACGACTGACTGTCTTTGGAATCCAGGGGTTTCCAAATTGAATCAACCCCTATAGGCGTTATGATATGATATGATAGTTGGCGTCTCTTCTTTCAAAGCAATGCCAATGCACTCTTATTATAAGGTCTTTGATTGTACCCATCTCATTCATTATATCATTTCTTTTATTCAACCGATCAAATTCAAATAGTATAGATAAAATAATTAAGTTTCTGAACTCATGTCTTCAGTGTTTGTACTGTACTCATTTGCATTAATGCAATACTTTGAATCCCTGTGCCTGCTTTTAGATGCATCGTTTCTTGGACATAGGATTAAGGAAAATGACCAGACGAGTCCTCCACAAGTTAAAATACACCCTAATAAAGGAACAAGCCACGAAAATCCATCCTTACATGTCGATATGGTTCTACCCGATGCCAGAATAGCAATTAGCTGAAGAGTTCTGCAAATAAAATATTTAATAGTAAAAGATTTCTCCAAAGCATTTTTCCATTTAAGAACGTGTAGCCTTTCAAAAAAGAATATACATATCAATTACCCTGTAAAAAACATTGATATTCCATATCCCAAATGTATATTATCAAGCCCGACAATGTCTGTCAGCAGAAACCCGTACATTCCAGTATGACACCCAGAAAATAGACCAAATGCGAGTGCCGCAATGCAAAGGTGGTTGTAGGTTGGCATTTCATTGAAAACAGAACCACTAATTCCAGCAAATATTAGTCCAACTGCATAAATAACTGACGGACTGATTATTTTTCTGTCAGCTAGAAATGCTCCTGATAACCTCCCCGTAAGATCAGTCAATGAGATCAACAGATATATTATACTCGATTTGTTAAAGTTGTCACCAGTATCATCAACTAGCTGAGCAATAATTAGAAGAAGATTATTTGCTGAAATCGCTGTAGCACTATTTGACAACAGAAGAAACACGTATGTCGGTTTCCGAAGGGGTGAATTCAGTATCCATCGCTTGATTCTCTCAATACCCCCATTTACATTCTCTAAATTTTGATTAATATAATTATTTTTTATCTTATCGAGTTTACAAAGCTAATTTTTAGAAATATTAATACCTGTTTCTGAAGCTTCTGGTATGTTTTTAATGCTAGCATAATCTTCATCTCTTCCACCAACTGTAAAGTGAGACACTGTACGCCGATTGTTATTGAGAGTGTCTTCTCTTTTTTGAACATGTTTTTTCAGCAAATCAGTCTTGGAACAAAGAATAACACAACTGTGATCTAATGAAAGTATATAAGGACGTGAGCTAGCGGTAGAGCCGGATGGTGAACCAAGAAAACGTTTGCACTGAAAATAAGATGATCTTAAAATTCAACCATATTTTGTAAAGGCAACTATGTTTGGTAGCAAGTAAATAAGCATGTTATTCGTAAAAGGTATCGGTTAATCTGCTTGTAACATTCAGATTTCTATCTACTTCAAGCATTCCAGCTACCACTTCTTTTCTGAATGGAGAAAGAGGCATGTTATTACAAGTAGGAGGTTCGTCCTCACCCTTTCGATAGCATTCCAAACCACCGTCACTCGCAACCAGCCGAGATTTGTCTCTACATTTATCACATACATTGCCGAATTGACGAAGGAAGACGTTGCTTTCCCTTGCTTTGAGTTCAGATGGCACAATGGGACTTCCAGTGGCATTGATTTTTTGTCCTGTTCCACTCAAGAATACAGATTTCGTTCTCGAGCCTATCAAATCAGGAAGCATTGATGGAGAGCCATGTGATGCATTAGGTCTGTATCTGACGTCAATCGAAGCACCCGACATGTAATTCATACATGCGATATCACTATCCCTCTCTATAGAGTTGAAGAATAATATTCATGATATGATTTCAAAAACACAAACTGAATTACATAAAAACATAATTTAGCTTTATGTGTTTCACCGTATATTTTAAAAATTCCAGTTGAATGGGAAGCTTCGGCTTTTTCATCACTTACATTCTTTGTCGTAACATGGTCTTCCTATTAAAAAGACATGTAAATCATATATTACATAATATAAAATATATATACTTTTCTTCGTGTAAGTAGCGTACAAGTACCTGTTCAAAAATAGTATCCCCTTCCTTGGTTTCCTCAGCCATACCAGGTAGGCTACCATCATAAACTTCGGTTACGACTTCTTTGGGCTTACTTTCGTCCCCTGAAGTTTGCACATCGTCTTCACTATCCATACCATCTCTTGGAATGCCTTTCGGAGGTGGGGTGAATGCCCTTACACATAATATGGAGTGTAGCGCCAGTCCACCAACGATAATAAATGCACCCCTTCATAATCCATTTATAAGAAGGTTA
>JAANSM010001792.1:0-17068 GCA_036850725.1 Orchesella villosa
CAGTTACTTTGTAACTATATTCTGTGGTGGAGCGTTTCTAGCAGCATCATTCTCAGCCCAAGCCTATGAAAGCCATGCACAAGCTAAAATTTAATCGGCTGTACTAAAGTGGGTAGATAGTATTTGCTTTAGTATCAAATAATAAAATAAAACTACCACTAGTTGGTAACGAACAGTGAAGGTTCTACATTTGACATTGAAACTACAACTATTTTTGTTGTTGTAAAACATGTTTGCAAATTGTATTTTGTTGCAATAAAAGTGTATTGATGTAAATCATAAATGTAGGTGATAGTTTTGGTATACCACTACTACAATGATTCAATCTTTCTACAATCTAATCTACTCTGGTTTAAAAATCTGGGCAATACTAAGGTTTAAAATATCTAATCCAAGTTATTCATACTTTCAGCATTCTTTTGTCAGCTATTACTGTATATTAGAGGGTTAGCAAAAAGTTAGATTAGGGAATAATGCTTGGTGTTTGGTGCTCATATGTACATTCATGCATTTCCCCTAGACAAGTTTACATAATTTCAAATTTCACCGACGAATGAAAATAATGAAATGCAACACTTTGACTCGACAATATCACGAATGTCACAACTGCAACGTATTAGGCACATTTTTGTGTGGGTATATAGCATATCTAGTAAAATATTGTACGAATCTTTCTTTTCTTAAGAAACAGAAACTAGTTAAGATACATAATATACTGCGTGTATGCGGCAAAGCCAGTAGTAAGCAAACTCAAATTACTTACGTAGATTAATTTGTTATAATAACGTTGTTTCAAGTTATGAAGTACGGAAGAGTCATTTAGGTATGTCAAGTTGGACATATCCTCACATTTTTCAAACTTGGGTGGATTCATCTGGAAAACTTGATCTTTCTTTAAATTTCGTTCCTGAAAGTTCATACAGAAAAATATTTCCTTTAAAAGCGTGAGAAGACCGGAAAATTACTCACGTAGATTAGCTTTGCGTAGTATCGTTGTTTCAAGTTGTGCAACACTGCTGCATCACTCAAGTATGTCATGTCTGCCATGTCTTCAACTTTCTCGAATTTTGGAGGATTCACTTGCGCAATCTGGTCCTTTTTGAAGGTCCTCTCCTGTGATTCGACGTTAAATGGTAGCATAAATATGAGGTGGGTTGATGAAGTATGTTGGTGTAAACATGCAAGCATGCAATGGAAAGGTTATGTGGATTCCGGTATGTATTTCTTAGCTCAATTTTCGGTTATCTTTGAGTCAGTTAAAGAAGGAAAAGTGTTTATAAAGTAAGATAATAATGTGCACAAATTGATTGCAAGAAGTTTGACTATTAGTGTGGGTTGACAAGAAAGCAAAGAACTTTAATTGAAATGGGAATATATTATGGTATTACTGGGAAGCAATTCGAAATTCATACGTAAATTCTAACTTTATGTATGCAGGTAACTTTATGCATGCATAAGTTCTTACGATGTACAATGGGATCAACTTTAGGCGTTTAGATATTTAGTTGGTTCAGCTGGCTTCAACAATCGTGGATCATTTAAAGTTAGACAGATTTATATGCATTAAATTACATAAGCGGTTTGATATTGCGTAATAAATCAACATGATGCAGAAACAGTTGCAGAATTTGCAGTTATCTCGCTTGATACACTGGATACAAAAGAATAGATACGAAAAAAATTCTCTTTTTACCTCTCCTCCTGGTACAAGGACGGTGACGCTTTCTCCTTTGGAGGCTTTGATCTCTCCAACAACGAACCCTTCCCGATCATCAAGGGACCCAACAGGATTTTTTGGCGTCATAGGGTTTCGTTTGATCTATCCTTTTTTGCTCAAGAGAGACAAAAAGAAACTCAGTAGGGTCCGGATCTGGACCCTCATACCTTTCGACGACCATGGTGAAAAGCAAAAGGCTTTCACAGTAGCAGCTCTACAAAAACGATTTGCACAGAACGGAACGGGCCCTTTAAGCAGCCGAAGATCACGTTACACGACTTGTTTTGAGTGAACAGCTCTTGACTTTCCTGAGAGATCACAGACACATTTCCATGCATATAAATTAGAGACTAAAACCAAAATAATTTGCTCATTAAACAATACATGGTCTGAAGAGAAGCGTTTTTGTAAACTGTAGCAGCATTAAGAGAAATTGAAAGTGCATGCAGTGTAGTAGCAGAGAGGACAAACATTTACATCAGCCCAGCATACACACAAAACAGCAGCACAACACTTGACAACCTCAACCAGGTAGTATTGTGTATCATTTAAAGAATTCACACAACGGTTTCCCCATTCCTGACACACTGATGTTGCGTTTGCTTCCAAAGCTTTCTGCTCAGCAGACGGAAACGTAAATCGGAGATAGAACAGAGAGAGATAGAGGACTCTAATACAGAGAAGTGGAACAGGTAGCACGTAACAGTCTTTTAGTAGCCTTGTGTCACGACAGTGAATGATGGCGAAAATGAATAATTTATTTAATGACAATGGGCTAGAAATTGTCGCGCACTGTATATGGATGTGTTTGAGCTGACTCTTTACAGCAGTCCTTTCCGTTTTCCAACAAATAAATTTCACTGAATGAGACTGCTAATTGTGTATGCTGGAACCAATTTTAGGATTGTAAAATTTTCATATGTTGGTGTTGTAAAGCCGTGCTCGTGTTACAAATTACTTTCGACAAAGTTGTGTTAGCTTTTAGGCAGCAGCGTGGAAAAAAGTATCCAGGGCTTTTTTTAGTTGGAAAAAAAGCGATTTCGAAATGTAAAACACTCAAGAAATGCTCAAAAGTTGGAAATGAAAAATGTACCAAGGAAAGATTGTACACACAGAATACTTACGGTCGAAAGCTGCTCTGTCCTGAGGAATGGAAACGCTTGAGAGTTTTAAACACTCTCCTTCTGGGGATGTGGTGGTAAAACAGGAGAAGGAGAATTTTTTGGGTTATAATTGGCCAGGTCGGAATAAACTTAAAAATGATGCTTTAAGATTACCTAGTATCGGCAAAGAGGGAGCGGACTCTTAACATACCTACTTAACATTTTACATAGGTAATCCCTGTGTGTGTGTGTGAATGTACACGGGATTTTACATATCTCTGAAATGCGCTTCCAAACATCACACAAGTATATGTAATCCTATCGTTGTAAATGCGGATCTTCGAGAATTTTACCGGATTAGACTACCATGTGCAAGCTGCAAAGGGGTTATACCTAAGATGACGTGGTATGCTTAATATCCCGACTTACTTCTCGGATTTCGGATCAGATCAGGGACCAGTTGAGCATTTATGATATGCATATGTATCGTATTAATATCGTACTTTGAATACCCGAAATCCTATTGACTATGTTTTATACTTATCATGGTAGTATAGCATATATGTGATAATTGATAGTGTATTATGAGCACATGCAGATAACTGACAAGAAGAAAAATCCAGTTACCAGTGTGTAAGCATCCAGAATTAGAATAAACGTAGGCAAGCATGCATATCAATATTGATTTAAAAATTACTCGCTTCAACAGCATTACATGTGCATGTCCCTCAAGCTATTAGCTATTCGTCGGTTTATCATGCTCACAAGTAGATTTGTCTCTTTGTCAAAAAATTCTTCTACAGTAGCAGCATATTGAAAGCAAGGGTTGTATATTAGCGAGAGTAAATGAGCAACTTCCTTTTAGTAAATACTGATTTTCTCCTCTCTAGGACATCGCGTATTTGATAATTCCTACCGTATTTGGAATGAAAAATGGGTGACGTATTACCACTCAATCGTAGTGAAAGATTCAGCTCTTTTTTATAATGTTTTGTTGATGCGTCAACAAGGGAATCCCTACCCCAGACCTTGTAAGTTGTACAACACTACATTGAACCGCTTTGTGTGTATACAAACATTATTAAGGATTCCTTGCTCTAGGTTCGTTGTTCTGGTCTCTTGTACTATCTCTAGTGATTTTAAGTTTTGGCAAGAATTACTCCATTGTAGAATGGGTTGAGTGGGACTATGCATTCTCTTGAGACGATATTTTTTTTACAACTCAGCATTATTTCGGCAACTTGCCAAGCTTTAAGTGTCTAAAACTCTGCCAGGCTTTTATTTGATTTTTTTGTTCTAACCTAGCAGCGGATGTTCTACACTTCACTATAACATGTATCAACCGATAATTGTATTCTGATTCAGTCTATGCTTCATATGTTGCACAAGATGTTAATGTCACATTGATAATGAGCCATTTGTCAACATGGTTCATGGCATGGCGTTTGTAGTTTTTACCACATGTTATATAACAAGAAAATGCAAAAGTATTGCTTGTTACTACATCCAACTCCAAACAAACATGCTAAATGAATTTTATACAAAAATCAGCTAAGTATTTCTTTCTGCTGCTCTTGGACTTTTATTACATATTTATAAGTAACTTATAATATAAAGTTGAATTGTTTAATTTCAGCTAAAAACAACTCCCGAAGCATGCATTCAATCTATGGGATGAGGAAAAGATGTTCTCACAACCTTCGAATCAGACTTTCAGATGGGTCACTACCGTGCTTGGTTTGTGTCTGCGCTGAAATTGATGACTCACTCATTACGGAATGCAACGGAAATAGAAAATTGTCATCCGCATGCATCAACGATATTATTCATAGGTTTAGAATTATAAATAGTGTGCTTGATGATGTTCCGATTCAGCCAAATACTATTGAGGAGCATCTATCTCCAGTGTTGAGGACCTCAATTGGTAAAATTCGTCTACGCGAATTTAATGTTTTAGTTCAGTGAAGTCGTAAATTTTAGCCGCATAACGATTTGTATTTATATTTTGTTTTTACATAACGTGCTTGCAGCTGTACTGAAGATAGACAACGATGAAGTCGGAACTCTGGTGTCACAAGGTAAGAATGAAAGACAGCTTGTTTGTTTTGGTCTCGATTTTGAATGAGTCTAGAGCTGACATTTAGTAACAAATTTGAAATTGCATTTCGTTTTTCAGCTTTAGATAAAATCTGCCCCAAAGTACCAATGTATATGTTGGAAAAGTTTCTTGGGGATTTGTCAGCTCAGGTATGGAATATTTCATCCCTGGTTATAATAGCATATATTTTTATACATTTAACTGGCAACTTTTATGCTTCCTTTTCATGGGACTTAAACATTATGAACAAAATTTAATATTTGTTCTAAAATTTGTACAAACAAGGCTGCATCAAGTTGTAGCTTTACATGTGGTGCTTGAAATAATATGCAAATCTGGTTGCTTTCTTCTAACCTCTACGGTTAGTTAGTTTCTTGTTTCTTTTTTTGGGGGAGGATGAGGATTTTTTGCGGGTGTATTTTGCTTTTTTCGGCTGTACGTAACACTTTCTAAATGTCCCATTCTGTGTGGTAGACCGACCAGTGTGTAGGTTGTTTGACTAGACGTCTTCTCGACATTAATATTTTCACTTGTTTATAATTTTTGTAAACCACATAAGACGAATTCAGCAATGTTTCTTCTCAAATTGGTTACTTTAAATGCTTCTGCTTATTCAGAAGTGAAATATGTATACTTTATCTAATGGCGAAGTAAAAAATTGCGGATTTTACTGTTTCCATAATGTACTCAAAATGAAAGCTTTAAAATGGCTGACTCATGCCTGAACTATTTTCCACAAGGTGAATGAAGTCAGTGAATTTTGTCAGGATTCACTTTATGGATCGACAGAAATAGGTAGTAAAAGTTTGAGATTTTGTCTGAGACAGAAAGTGTGTATGTCTCATAGATTGGTTTAGTTTTTTATGAAAGTAGGTCCATTTGGTTTCTACTCATATATTTTATAATATGAGTATGAGAGTTTGAATTTGGCTTTGGCATTTTACATTCATTCGTGTTGTTTTGAAACGAAGCATTCCGATATAAAAGATATAAAAGTATATTTTTTGCAATGCAACCTGCTTTATTTATAAGTAGGACAAATCCAACTCCCGTGTATTCATATATACCACTGGTGTACTTCCATGTTTATAATTAGTACGTTTGCAACCTATTGGCAAACTCTGTTTTAAGACATTGTCATATATCTGTGTGTCAAAAAAATCCACCATAACATTTCGAACTAGATATCTCTCTAGGGCATCACTAGCAGCATGCATTTGTGTGGCAAATGTGATGCGATAATGTTGGAAAGATCCAGAAAGAAAGTAAGTGATATTCTGAATAAGAACGAGAAGCATGAGAAGATGAGATTTCATGTCGATCATATAGATTCCTATAATATCCCATCTACCAAGGTATTTTTTTCAAAACAGCTTAAAATGAATTCACTTATAAATGTAGATTCCTCGTCGGACACACGCATATATCACCTCACGAGGCAGCATGCTGTAATAATATTTTTATGCTTTATGAATGCACATTATTTGCTTGTGGGTTTAAGTTATAACTTTGTATAACCAATTTTCTTGAACTATCGCCAAAATTGGTTCATTTTCGTGTACCACCAGTAGTGGTGTCGAAGCCGAGAATGGTTCAGAGTATCAAATAAACTCGTAAATTTATAGCGTACAGTAGGCCGAATGACTTCATTGGTTTCATTTTCATTTCATGTGTTCTGTACTCGTGTTCAGATGTATGAAGAGTCTATTTGTTAAGGGAAATGAAGTTTCCATTACAGTAAACGAACCTGTTCAGGTCAGGTCAACTCAATATCATACGTATTGGCAGTAACCGAATGTTCTTTAAGCCTTATGACATGAAGGGACTGTGTACCAAGAAGAATAAGGTACTAAATTACATGACATGGCTTGATGACTCAACTCAAGACATGGCTGGAACATGTAGCTGGCACTACAAACCAATTAACGACAAGAAAAAAATTCCCTTCATGAATTACAGACTATGAAAGGATGAAAGACAGGATTAGTGGGCATACAAGTTTATAAAAGCCGATGAAATGCTTGTTTGGTTGCTGCATCCTTCCATTATCGCTTCTGTCAGTCTAATGGATAAATAATTTCATTCAGGAAACTGAAAGGTTACCGTGTACCATATACTGCCACCATCGTCTGAAAACCTTATTTACAAGGTCGAGTCGAATTATAAATACTTCGGTTTAAAGCTAGTAATTTCATTTCATTCGCAAATAATATGGAATGATGGGTGTCGACCATGTACCAGAAGCGTCGTGAAATGTAGTAATTTCTAAAGAAATATGTTTCGAGAAGGAAACAGGAAATACATTAATGGGAATATTTATATGAATACGTAGGCTCAAATGTATTGCAGACGTATATGAATATACGTAGATCTGTAGGCATATTATAAATCTATGTACTATAGATATTTACGTATAAGAATTTGGTAACTTTTAAGTGAATAGAAATCGGGAGCTGAGCAACTTTCCATTAACTTTGTATCCTATATAGGCTTGATTGATGTGATGAAGGATTTAACGGTAGAGCAATATTTTTGATTTACATTTGATTACAGTTAGTTGATTTCCCGGTTAAGACAGGATTTATGATAATGTGTATTATTGATTGATGTGATGAAGGATTTAACGGTAGAGCAATATTTTTGATTTACATTTGATTACAGTTAGTTGATTTCCCGGTTAAGACAGGATTTATGATTATGTGTATTTTAACGGCAGTTAGTAGCTGTGAGTAATGCTTTTTATTTACTTAAGTTATATGCATATAGTGCGTCGTCAAATGATGGATATAGAGTATAGAACTTAATAGCATTTACTTGTCTGTACTTTAATATTTTCCAATATATGACTTAGCAAAAAATTTCACGCAGAGGAGTAATAATGTACTCGGTACTCAGTTGAACGAGAATGCTGGCGAGTAACAAAATGCACATTATAATTGCAAACGCCTTGCATTTATGCATGTTGTCTAGGTAATAACAATGTAAGGTAAATGAGCTTCGTTTAGTTTTGTTGTTTATCGCATTGCTAATATGTACACGCTATTGTCAGCCAGCATTCTCGTTGAACTGAGTACCGAGTATGTAATATATTTTGTATGTATATAATGTGTAATGTGCATAAAATTTGGTGGACACGTATCGTTGTTTCATTTCATCTGTTTCAGATTCTGGAGAAGACCACGTTTGGGAATTTAGAATCCTTGTCCGTTCTGATTCGACGGAAGGAGTGTCTCAACTGTTTCCTCAAGTTTCATGGTAAGTACAAAACGCAAATGAATACATTTTTTGGAATAGCGTAGCCTGGCATGTGGTAAAAGTTGGATTTTTAGGATCTGCTGAAAGTTTCAGAATTCTTAAAATTGCTACATAATATTATTATTGCTACTGTACTGCACGCAGCCTTTTCTGCTATGCTGTACTTAAATGCATATTGCATTGCTATTGCTGCTATTTCAAAACTGTAACGTATGCTATGATGTAACATGACTTATCAGTATCATTTTCATGTACCGCTTTAGGTGTTAGGGTGGGAAAATTCAATGGGAAACGCATATATGCATCTACAACGGAGTAGCATCAATATAGGAAAGTTTTCGTTTTAAAGGTGATTGTGATATAAACTGTAAATCATGTTGCGGAATTTTTCTATCCCGGTCCATGACATGATGTAGGAAAAAGCAAAGCCCCCTTGAGACCTACAAATGTGAGGGTCTTCCAAAATTGAGCAGAAGGATAGAGGAAACGCAGTAACTTGGAAATACCTTAAAACGCTAGACTGCACGCCTAAAAGTCCCTTGACTTGTTATGCAACTCCCAGACTTTTTTAGTATGCAGATACACTCATTACCATAATATACGGAGACAGCTAGTGTGAGCGGATACGATAATACGCCTGTGTCCAGGGGAGTTAGCCTTAGTTCACTGACTTTCAACCAACTTCCTCTCCTACACTTAAATTTCATAAAGTGGAAGATGGAGCTATTTTTTCATGGTACAAATACCACGGTTGCCTTTTGCCTTTTAAGCGAATTGCATACTTTCTAACCATAAAAATTCGAATGTTTTAATTTTCAAAAGTATAGTGTTCTATTTTCTCAGATAATACTATATCGTGCGTATGAGTGTTAAGAAGGGGCATGAATTTAAGACGAACCTATCAAATGTCCTTTTTAAAATTTAAATGAGTCTTTATTAATTTCATTTCATGTTCACATGGGTTGATGTTTTGTAATGCAAGTTTTAATTTTCTTTCCAACCCAGGCCAACAACTGCTTCCGAAACTTTTTCAAGTTTTAAAGAAGCATGCCGAAAATTATAGTTGCTTTAAAAACACTGTTCTATTAGAGACCAATAACTCAGTTGCAAATTCCACAACCAATAAGAACAGTTCATTAAAAGTCTTGGGTAAAACTGTTGAAACTCTGGAAGCAATCTGTTCGAGAGATGTACTTTTTGTCGCAGACCGAGAGCATGAAAGCTTGCAATTTGAGTCTGAAACTTTTTCGGTACTTTTTGAACACCTAAAAGATGTAATTTCGTCGTGTATGAAGCTTCTAAATTCGACCGAAATAACTAACATGCCAGCTTTTTCGGCGAAAATTTTAAGTAAGTAATCATTGCCATTACCTGCCTGTTAATAAATAGGAGTAAATTCTAGATATTTCACGGACGCACGGGTTCAAGGGTAATGTGAGATTTATGTAATTTCGTGATATTATGTGATTGCGAACAGGCTTCTTGGACAGATTGTTACAGTATGCCGAGACGCTACGGTGCCTCGTTGCCAACAATTTGGATGTACCGTTTTGTTCAATGATAAAAAAGCTACTTTTTAACCGTTCCCTGGAAGTTAAGGTTCGTATTCGTATATAGTAGATGACATTCAAAAGACTATATTCCAACATATTAATTTATTTTATGGTCTATAATTTATGTCTTGTCATGTTGGTGAGGACAAGGATGATCCACGAACATGGACAATGTAGTATTTATATTAATACTTATATAGTAGTCATTGATTTTTATAGAGTGCAGTTTTGTCAGTGGTACATCAGATGATCTTAACTTACATGCATACAATGGGAGACGAAAAGGCTGAAAAAGGGCTTATAGCAGATTTCCCATCCGTAATATTTCAAGTTGATTTGATACATTTTATCACTGAAGCCATGAATATGTCGTCTGGAATTGCATTTATGTAAGAGCTTAATCCTATAACTTCCTAATAGTTTCCTTCTTGAATGCCAAAAATCAGCTATATATGGATAGTATATTGTTTTAGTCTCATGTCTAGTCTAGGAAGATCTTGATTTAGAACGCGCTTAATGTCAATTTCTATGTTTAGTATCGTTATATCAGATTCTGAATGAATATTATGATTGTTTCAGAACCACGTTACAAATTTTGGATAAGATCAGTTTGATACCAGTGTTCCAGCAAGGACGAATGATACCCGTGCTTGAAAGTATTCTCCGAGTCTCAAGCATTTCCTCTCTAGATCATGGCAATGATATGAGTGTATATGAATCGCTTAACAGTTTGATAGCAAACATCCTCCGAACTATGTATGTATATAATTAAGCTACACCTATTGTTTCTGTTATGCAGTGTCTCCTGCATGATATCACAATACTTTTAACGATGTATGATATCAATATAAACGTAGGACGTTAAACGAATACTTTTTCATTTTTAGGGAGCCCATTACCCCAGGAATCCAGTTTCAGCTTCTACATTTATTTGAGAGGCTGCCTTCGGAATGGACAACATTGCAATTCTTGCCATGGATAAAGCTGCTGTACTTCTGTAGAGAAGTTGAGCTTTTAAGTAGACTGTGGTCCATATTAATTATTTTTGTTGAGCGAAACAAAAATGTTGGAAGCTGCTACTGCGTTTCTTCTCTGAAGTGTTTTCTATTGATTGCTTTCGCCGTGATGAATTGGTTAGGAATATACTATGCACACAATGCACCTATAGTATATTTAATATTTACTATTAGTTCTAGTTATTCTACTCAAGAATGTTTGTAGTTTTTTCACAAAGATATGAAGAGCAAGTGTCTAGGGTATACAGGTTTATGGGCTTTAGATGTTTAGTCACATTTTGGTAGCAGTATGACTTTTCTGTTTGCTTTATTGAAGTAGAAGATCAAATAAGAATCTCATTTGAAGAAAAGAGCCATAGAGGTTTCTTACAACTAATTAAAGTAGAACGCAGTGCTCATTAATTATTTGTAACCAAACGAGAATTAAACACTTTCTTAATTATTTTTTGACTGCATTTTCAGCAAGTGCCCTGATGATAACGCAGTGTTAATTATTTGTAACCAAACGAGAATTAAACACTTTCTTAATTATTTTTTGACTGCATTTTCAGCAAGTGCCCTGATGATACGCTCGTAGAGGATAATGCTGAAGTTTCGCAGCAAGAAGCATTGATTAACAAAATTATGAGCTACTTGATGGATGTTTCGTTTTTGCCTTCCTTGCTCGTAAGATTTCATGCAACTATATTTGCTTCACTTTATATTCCTCAGCTACTCTCTCCTATTTTCATATATTATATATTGTAAGCATAATTAAAATATATCACAAATGTTTTTGTTTGGGTTGATTATGAAATGGTTCATAATTTTCAGGCATTGATAACTTACGGAACATCGGAAGATTCGGAGTACGTTTCTATTATACTGGAATTGATGATAAATTTTCCTGTGGATAAAATGAAACCATTCAAAGCATTTGGAGCTCCGAACCAAACTGTATTCAAAGTCATTTTCGACTCTGAAATANATAAAATGAAACCATTCAAAGCATTTGGAGCTCCGAACCAAACTGTATTCAAAGTCATTTTCGACTCTGAAATAAGCGGCCGTGTTATGCCTGACGTAAATGAGGATCCTGAATATGAAATAAAAGCGGATTCTGATCTCCTAGAAAATAGAGATGGTGTGTGGTGGTGGTCGCCTAAATGTTATCCGCATTTACTAGCGTGTATCCGTCTAAACTTGGAGTTTATGTAAATAATTTTACTTACCGTTAGTCCCATTTGCTTCATTCAGGAAAGAAATTTATTAATTGCCCTCGAAATTTATGTTTCATATCCAGGCATAGCCGAAAAGTATTTGATTTATGGAGTGCAAATGTTGCCAGAATTATATCTTTATGCCATCCTCAGTACCTGCCGCAGTTTGAAGGTGTACTACTCCAAGAAGAAACGAATCAAAATGGTAGAAAACTTTTTTAAAGATGGTTTGAATCGCATTGAAATAAGAGGCACCTTATAGAAAGGTTTAATTTGAATTTAGATTATAAGGGTGATGGCCAAGAGTTTATAAGACATGTGCTTGAAAAACTTGATCTAAATATTCGATGCTGGGCAAAAATGGTCGGGAGAAACAGCAAAGTTGATTCTTGCAGTGCAGTAGATTGTATTTTTCAACAAAAGCTTACTGTAATCCTCGCATTTTACTTTTTTTATGTTTGGTTTACCGGGTAAGCAATGCAATATTCACTGCTATACGATGTATATAGTCTACAACACATGGTATATGTATGTTTGAAATGAAATTTTGTTTTATAGGAAGGATATTATCCAGCTAGTGGATGAACCTTTTCTCGAAAGATTGAGCATCGTTTTGGATGACTGTGTACAACAATACACACTTACCCAAGAGGAAAAAGAAGAATTGGGGTGGACTAGGACTAGCTTCCACTATCGTATCGCTCTCATCATTGCAAGCTCATTATCTCAAAAATGTCCATCATTATTGTTGGATAAATTTGAAGTTTTGATGTTGGAAGTCGAAGAAAGTCTTGAAAATTTCAAGGATGATGTGATGATTTACCAAAGCAGCGTGTTTGTCTTTTTATTTCGACATGATATTTTTCCAAGATATGTTCCTCTAGTAGAAATGTGGATGGAGCAGGACGAAGAGAGTTGCAGATGGTTTTATACGAATGGGAAATTTGATGATGAACTTAACACTGCAGTCAACAACAGTCTGATAGTACGTACATACATAAAACTACTTATAACTTCATTAATAATAATTAATTAATTGAGCCCTGCTTCAAACTAATCCAAAGGCACTGGCAGCAAAGGGGAATACGGAAATTAGTATGTTGGCTGTTGAACTGGCTGAGAAACGCCTCAAGAGATATCGATTTAGTTTCGATTTCTCCTACATTAAGGCTAATTTGCATGAGCTTATCCGGAAAATTCCGTTGGAAGATGATGCAGAAGGAGATACTAACACCCTAGCACGCTTTTCAAACGTTGTAAAACTTGCTGTTAAAGATGAGTATCTATTTTCACTTGAAACGCAATTTCCAACTGACTTCTTGCATCACATTATAAAGATAATGCTTAAATTTCACAACGAATCAATGATTGGAAAAAGGTGTTTGGAACTAATTAGTAAAATGTTAATGAACCCCCAAACACTTCAAAACGGTATTAATTATAGTTAAATGCAACTTTTAGTACAGTTTATGTAACGTGTTTTTTATTTTAATTTATTGTGTAATCGGATTAGATAGAATTATAGTTCATGTTATTTATTAATCACACAACTAGAAATCTGCTTCATTTTTGACGTAAGAAATAAAATTTTATTTTGTATTTTAGTGAACCAGTACTTATCCAACCACGAACAATTCATACGATTCTTGGGAAGTCAGATAGGAAAACTGGAGGAAGACATAGAGGGGCCCATCTTTGTATTTATTGTATAATCGGATTAGATAGAATTATAGTTCATGTTATTTATTAATCACAACTAGAAATCTGCTTCATTTTTGACGTAAGAAATAAAATGTCGTGATTTTATTTTGTATTTTAGTGAACCAGTACTTATCCAACCACGAACAATTCATACGATTCTTGGGAAGTCAGATAGGAAAACTGGAGGAAGACATAGAGGGGCCCATCTTTGTTTTTACATTGCTTGCTACACTCATCAAACATAACCTGGAGAAATTTACAAACAAGGCGAAGAATCAAGTAAAGTGAAAACTAAAACTATTCGATTTCCATGATATAATAGAAGGTGATGAATGATGAATTTGGAAAATGGTTTCAGGAATCTGTGTGGATAAATTGGAAGCTTTCTTCAGTATTCTCCTACATTCATCGCGTTGCCAAATTGGAAATTTTAGAGTTTCTACTTGCCATTTTCAAGACAAACTTCAAATGCCCGTTGATACAAGTAACGTTTGTGAATTATATTAAACGTAATGTAGATGAGGAATACATGTAAAATGTACATATTAATTTTCGTTCTAAATATTATGAAAATTTAACATAGATCGAAGAACTTGATCTACCCTCTGCCGAATTTGCCAAGATACTACTCAATCTCTTATTTCATCTGCAAGCGCTTCTGCACAAGGTGGCTTATTAGATTTGATAGGATTTCAAATGTTAAAATACAGTGTGAGAACATGTTGGGCATGAAAGAATTCATTTAATGTGTTATTTATTAGTTAATTGATGTTCTATATCAGGTTTCGTCCCGGGAGTCTAAAGAAGCAATATGGGCAATCTTATTTGAGCTTCTGCGTCATGCTGAACAAGGGATTGTAGTTAAACAATCAACGTTCCAGACAGATGTACTCTTCCAACCGTGGTTTAAAGTTGCAGTAACTTATCTTCTACCCCAATGCGTTTTTCCATCGAACGTTCCCCTGATTTCGTTGGAGTTCTTGCAGAAATGGACAAAATTGATTTTACTGAATGTAAGTGAATATTCATAATTTGTTGAGTTGTCCCATTGACATACAGTTGTACTTACCATGACTTTCCCTTTTTTATAAATTTATCCTGTCCGTCTTATCTATGCAGTTGGAATCGTAGCTTCGTTAGGATTAATATATTTCACTACTTTCTTCTATTTTATTTGATATCTTCCATCCTCGTATATAAGCCTCGCTTATCGTTACTGGGTTAAAGCTTAAAGGTGCGCATTGGTTACTCATTTGATCTAACACTGACTTACTTATTTCCATCTACTGTTTGGAAATAAGAATAGCTAGTAAAGGTGCAGCTTAGCATATTGAGCATTAAGGAATAACAAAACATTACTCGTCGTATGGAGAATCAGTGATCACATCCCATGAAGTGTTTTATTACTTAAATTTTAAGAACAGGAATGAAGCTGAAGTAGTTAATGACAAAGCTACTGCATTCCTAACACATGAAACTCTGCTTTAATGCATTGTGGGTACAGTACACTATATATCACTAGCATTCTCTGCACATTCTTAATTCTTAAGCATTTGTCTACCAACTACAAAGTCAAACTCATTATTTTCATTACAGTATTTATAGTATGCTACCTCCGTTTCAGTCCGGTTCTCATGATAAGGCAGTCAACAACAACGGGATCTTGAGCTGTTTGACGTCACATATAACCGCATAATAAAAAGAAAATGACATAAAGTTGAATTCTAAAGAGAAACACTTTATACACACACACACTCTATTAATCTTCAAGAGTTGTGGAGAAAGTAGGAGTCTATGTAACATAAATGTTTGTTCGCACTGACTTGAGTTTCCTCCATTACTGTAGGCAGGCATAGTTCCTTTGTTAGCAGCTAACAATTCATGTCTAATGCTTTCCTTTGCGTAACTTAGAAAAGCCGATAAAATAGAAGTACGTTAAAGAAATAGGAAGATTAAGTAACCCGATTCACATGCCGCAAATTGTTGGCACCAGCTGGAGATCCGGGGGAGAGTTTTCAATATTAGTTCAGTATGGGTATCTTTTTCCTACCCATATAAGGATTTTGCTAGTAATACATTTGTGCTGCCAACTTTACAATGCTGCAGTGTTATAACCTCGTTGCATTCAAGAGAATTATTAATGAATGTGTTCTTCTAGCGCATTGTATCAAAACTCTTAGGAAGTGTTCTTTTTGAAGCAGTCTTCTCGGTCAGGCAGTATCATATAATATCGAATGTGTATTTATTATATACTTATAAAGGTCGTGAGACGTAATGACATCGGAAAAGCATATACCAACCAGCTAAATTCATATAAAAACTTGTAACTAGTGTGTCTTTGGTACATTTTAGCACCATAAGTTGTAGGCCACGCCATGATTTTCAACTGAGATGCAGTGGGAGTAACAATACTGTTTGCACATGGCATAAACTACTTGAATAGAATAATCATAACTAGTCTTTTAATATAGAAATTGGAAAACCGCAGTAACCGATCGCCCCTGCAACAGTCGTTTCTGTTCCAACCGTATTCAAGTGTGTTCACGATGATTAGGGATGCCATGAAAAGGGACCCATCACAGCTATCACAGCAGGACCGTCTAAAAATCACAACTGTGCGCCAAGGAAGCTCAAATGTATTTGATATTGAACGTAAAAGTGGCTGTATCGCTAGGATAATCAAAACCTGCGAAACTTTTCTAGCTACTTTGCAGTAAAGTTAATTTTATTGTTCTTTGTTTCTTTTACTACTGTTACTTTTCGTATTATTATTGTTGTTTTTATATTTCGCAGTAAATGTTACGGATTATTGTATCGTTTTTTAATAAAGATCAAAGTTTTAATTTTGTACAAGTCCTCTAAAAATGAAACGACGAGATATATACATGCCTTAATTACTTTTATTAACCATTCATATTTGAATCAAGGATTTCCTTAATGTTTTTTACCCAGCATAGAGACGCGTGTAGTAAAGTTAGAAGTTTGAAGCGCAGTAATGGCGACTGTACTTACAAGTGAGTCATGATATGATAGGAAATTACTAAATTGCTATTATATACACTATCCTGCATTGCGTAAAACGTCCTTTTTAATATTACTTACCATAACTGATAAGATTCATCAACCACCATCCAACTTAAAGAATTTGAAGCTTAACTGGTTTTCAGTCTTCTTTGTGACGTTTCTTATTTATAAAAACTAAAGATATGAGGAAGATATTTTTATTACTTATCGTCGTTAAAAGTTTCAACTGAAAAGTTCTTAAGTGCGTTTCAAAGTTTGCATTTCAACCTTGTAATTAATTATTATACCTTGTAGCATTCTCACTCCAGACTGTTACTTATTGTCAGGTGGTTTCCATACTACCTAGAGAAAATAATCATCTAAGTTTATCGGTATACTTGTCGATAAATAAAACTATACACA
>JAANSM010001793.1:0-17039 GCA_036850725.1 Orchesella villosa
TTGTCAAGATTCGGATTTAAGATTATGGTGGAAGAAAGCCCCTTTTGGAATGTGGACAACTTTGGGGCTTTCAGAGAGGTGACCCTGGTATTCAAAAGCGACCCAAATAAGACGGTAATTTGAGCTTACTAAGCCATATAACTAATTATGTAGTTGTATTTATACGATATTTACAACCGGAACTCTAAAAACACAACTAACAGGGTGGTTTATTTTGTAAACTAGAAAAAATCATATGATGTCCAAATGGCCGTAAAATTATTAGAAGCGGAGCGTTGTATGGAGCCAGCTGGCGTTTTAGTATTTACGCATGCGCCTATTCATGATATTGTTCTTATGTCTCCCGGATCGCTTGTTGGCATAATTCCGAAACCTGACAAATCGGAGTATCAGACAACCAAACACGTCATTCAAAGTTGGGCGAGTGGAAACCTAGGTGATTCCAATGCTCTTGATATTGTTTTGAAACCTAGCCAAAGGTCAATATGGGGACTTCCTAAACCTGGAGACAAAGAACAAATTCCCAAAGAACAGCGGTGTCAAATGAAAAAAGAGGCATTGCAAAGGCGAATGAAACGTCTTAATGTTGAGCAGGTATATTTTTCGAAAAAATTAAATTAATTGTTTTCTTAAATGCTCAAATACATTTGGTAAACTGTAATTCAAATTTGATTGCTCTTATATTAGAAACAGGCTGTTCAGTTCGCCAAGGATAACATCATTAGTTTTATACATGGTCCTCCTGGTTGCGGTAAAACTGACGGACTGTCCAATATTGGGGTACAAATTAAAAGAGAAGAGAAAGGCTTTGTGCTTGCCACAGCTCCTTCGAACGTGGCAGCTGACAATTTAGCAAAGTCACTGTCCTTTTATGGACTAAAGTCGATGAAAACTCTACGAATTTACTCCAACTCAATGGAGCGATCCATGAGGAGAGCAGACAGTGCGTACCTAAGTGAAACATTAATTACATCTATTCTATGAAACATGATTAACCTATTTTGAAATTGGTTTCGCAGAAAATCGCGGTATGTTTCAGTACAGCATTTTGCACGACGAGGTATGGAAAGCACCGGAATGGTCGACTAACCCAAAGTTACGCATCGTTCGAGAAAGTAAGTTTATAATTAATTTTTTATTTTTTCGAAAAACTTTATCTCATCAAACACTAAATCTTGTATGAATTACATTTCTTAATTTACAGAGATCAGAACGGGGAATGAGTTTATGCTTACTGAAGATGAGATTGGATTAATGAAATCTAGAGTCAAGTCTCTAGAACGTCGAATTATGTTGGAGTATGATTTCTTGGTCTGCACGGTCAACTCTATTGCTGATCAAAGAGTTGCAAACTGTTCAAAAAGAAAACCCATATACACGATACTTGTAGACGAAGTTGGTCAGTTGACTCAACCCCAGCTTATTTTGTTGTTTTCGTTGATGCCAAGAAGAACAGTTATAGCCGGAGATCACAAGCAGCTGAATCCTCTAATTACATCATTCGCCGCATCAATGGCTGGATTATCTAAAAGTCTGATGGAGTGGGTGGAGCTCTCTGGGTAATTCTTAGAGTTTATGTAATTTTTATTTTTGTTCATTATATAACAAAGGATGTTGGTTTTTGATCGTGTCTTCTCTTTGTCAAGTTCTAAACTGCAGAACATTCCATGGACGCAGTTTAAAGAACAATACCGGATGGTTCCTGCCATATGCAAGCTAGATTCCGACTTATTTTATAACAGCTCTCTTCGGAATGGTCATTCGATTGCTACAAGACCTTTCGAAGTACCAGAAAAACTTATGAAAAGTCTGCCATTTCTCCGGAATAACTCCATTGTTGTTTTCGAGCATCAGTCGCCAGAAGAAAGAGTGAGAATCTATTTTTCGAAAAATATCAATTGCTATGACAGAGCATATATATTTTGAAATCAATATTAAAAATGATATATGTTTATAGTTTGGAACAAGTTATCGAAATAACGAAGAAGCCAATACTGTTGCTGCTGTATACAGAAGGCTTTTGGAGAATGGAGTGGAACCAAAAAAGATCACAATACTTACATACTATGATGCGCAAAAGAAACTGATTTCCGAGAAAGTAGGAAAGGTAAACATTCAACTGGATTCTTATTTCCTAAAATTAGTTTTCTATATAAAAACATTAGCATCATAAAGTTGAAAGTCGACATTCTTAACCCTATTTGTTTATTGAATTTGAATTTAGACTGCTGAGGTACTAAATGTTGATGGATACCAAGGAAAGGAAAACAATTTCATTTTGCTCAGTCTTAGCCGTTGCAATGATCGTGGAAACATTGGATTTGCTAAATGTGAAAATAGACTTAATGTGGCTATTTCGCGGGCTCGTTTTGTTTTGTTAATCTTTGGCAATCTGCAGACCTTCGCTGATCATGGCACCGAAGTATGGAAGAAGTTCATTGGCCTGCTAAAATCAGATGCCGTGTTTGTTCGTTAGATTTGTACTTTAAACTTGGAGCAGTTAGTTAACGAAGTTACGTAATAAATTTTTTCGAAAAACATTTCGTTGATATTTTTACTGTCAACTAAACTATCAAAATAGATACTTTTGATACCTCTTTCACGTTTTGTTAATATTTAAACTTTTTTGTATTGTTAGTTACTTAAGTTTCATGAAACGTTAAGGTGTGTGGAGTACTTTTAAAATTAGTGCCAGATAAATTTTAAATGCGGTGGAAGGATAACATTACTTAGAATGTAGTTCTAACATCTTAAACAAATTAAATTTTAAATATTTTGTTGTATTTTCAAGGGCAGAATCAATAAAGATCAATTGGTTTTTGTACTAACGTACACGAATTACAATTTTCAGAAGTTTATTGGTTAGTAATTTAATATAAAATGTGTTGTAGTCTATTAGATTACAACTGCCTTAACATGTATGCTAGTGCATAGTGTACTTAGCATTTAGTTAGTGCACGAAAATCATAATCATATTATTCATTTTATTATATTTATATCATTTAGTGTAGCATATCTTAATGAAGCTTTATAAATAAAAGCATGGATCGTAAAGCAATTTTAAACTGATTAACAAAAACAAATTTCTACATAGTTAGTCCCAATCAACTAACTATAAAGACAACGGTTAGTTTTTGAAAAATGTTAACAGTTGACAACCGACGGCACTACATTATTATTAACAGCTATAAGGCTACAATATAGGGATCTGTTTATTCTGGTAGGCAAAGCATTTTGCATTGCGAACATTTATGTATGCAAAAAATTTATGTAGCATAAATGGCAATGCCTCTTGCTAGATTTAGAGGTTGCTCAAAAGAATGAATCAACCAAATATTAAAATTCCTTATAATTCTACTGCAAAACCGGACGATCTTATGAATTGTAGTCCAGACTCACGTCGCATGGAGTTGTTCTTATGTGTTTTAGGCAATCGACAGGCATTGTTCTCCTGAATTCTATATGTCAATTCTCATTATTAGCTTTGTTGCTAACTATTGTTGTACTTCATAAGTGGTTTATCACTCCTGCTATATCTCAATATATTGTTTCTTGCTTGTTTGAGTGCATTGAAAGTGGAAAATATATCTTTGAGTGTCAAAGCAAATAAAATCTTGTTTTTCGAAAAATCCTTTATAGTGCAATTAAATCGTTAAAAGCAGCATTGAAACCATGTCGGACAAACGGAAGTTGGTGGAAAGAACTTACGGTACCTCATTTAAGATTTTTAATTAAAACGCGGATTGTATTGTGAATCGACGTTTACTTATTTTTCGAAAAAATACTTATTTTTGTGAAGTTGAAGGTTCGTCATCAACACCGGAAAAAGGTGCAAGCTCAGAGTGTCCGACGACTCCTAAAAAGGCAAAACTCGAGTATGATTTCTGGAAGGTTGCATCAAGTCCAACAGCTTGCAACAAGCAGATCATTAAAGTTGCAGATTTGAAGGAGCGCTACTAGTAAGTTCTAGTATTCAAGCAACGATCATAATGTTTGTTTTCAAAATATGAATGTGATGTACCTTAATTTCTTGTAATACAGTCCAAACCGTTCACTTAAACTGAGAATCTGCTACTTCACAAGTTTCACTTCCCGATCAGATAAGACTATTTTCAAATTTCATGGAGAAGACGAAACAGGCATGATCCAGTGCGTCTCCTTCGACGATTCAAGAAGCAAACTAGGAAATTTGATACTAAAGGTGTGCATTTATTCTTTAAAACTTAAAGGTTCTAGGCGTTAATTATATCTCCACTTGCTTCATACTAGCTCAACGAATTCGTTACGATTAACGACTTTCGTGTGGTCAAAGAAAATCCGAGTTATTCAAGTGGACTGAATGATGGACTTGAAATCGTGCTCCTTGCAGGAACGCAAATAGCAAAAGCTGATGTCGAAAATAATCTAACACCAATGGTTTTTGATTTTGTTCCTTTGAATTCCCTGGAGAAATTTGACGTGTCATCTAAAATTGGTAACGTATCTTTAGTAACGGTTTCATTAGCAGGCGATGGTTTAGAATTTATGTTGACATTGTTGTAAACTTGTAGACGTGATTGCAATTGTTGTCCAAGACTTTGAAGCCAGTGGAAATAAAAAGGGCCCTACTCACTCTTTGGCTATCACAGACAAGTCCAAAACAACGGTAAATGTCAACTTTTTCGAAAAATAACTCATCAAGTATTTATATTACACCATCTGTATATAGGTTCAGTTGGCGGTTTGGAAACCTATCCAAGGTTCCCCAGACATGAATGACTTTCCGGTGGTGATAATCCGAAAAGCAACCGTTCAAGAGTACAATGGTCGTCGCACCTTGAGCTGTTGGAATGACGCCTGTATCTGGGTAAGAAATTAGCTGTATCACTGTCATTGCGTTTAAAAAAAGTTTTGTTATAATGTATCGTTATGCCCTTTTCGTTAGCATAAAATGTTGAGCTTTTAATCATAAATTTGTGCAGGTTCGACCGGATACTGAGGATGCGCAAAATCTTGATGAGTGGTTTAACGATGAACGTCTAAAACTGGGACAAATGGCAGACAACGCAGATGCTTCTGTAACTGATTAAAACTATCATGTACTACTATGTAGCTGGTAGTATTTATTCTTTTACTTATTCTTATGAAATGCTTTGGTAACAAATAAAATTGTATTTGCTAAAAGACTGCTTTTTCGAAAAATTTAATATATTTCTGAATTAGGGATACACGCGCAAATAGGCTTGTGATAACTATAAAGGCTTTCATATATCCATGCTATAGCACCCTCAATATTAGTAAAGCAAACGTCGAGGTGCGATCCGCCGTTTGTTGTGCTCTTGTTCACGTTGATAAGTGATGTCATGCTGTTTTCTTTCATTATTTGGTAGAATGGCTCGTCGCTGGCGTTCATTAAATTAATATTAATATCCCCGAAAAACAAAAGCTTTGACTTGCCATTTATGTTTTTCTTCACCTGATCCAGAAATTTTGCTTTTGCATACTTTGGTGATTTGTATGCCAAAATGAAGTCCACAAACCCAATTTTCCAGCTCACAAAGAAACAATGGCCATTTTGCTCTGTATGAGTAGCAATATTCGGTTCGGTCATTACAATATTTGTTGATTTGAGAATCAGTGCTCCTTCCGAGTTTCGAGAGGAAGTACAATTCGTCCTATGAGCAATTTCAAAACCGCTGGAGTGTATTACATCAGAATCCAAAAGTTGTGGCTCTATTACAGCAATTAGGTTGCTTGACTTGGGGCAATTGTCCGAAAAAAGATCAGAAAAATGCCGTAAATATGACTCCATATTGTGGTAGTAAAGTTTAAAAACATCAGAGTCAAAATCTTGCAAGAACTTGAGTGTCATTTTGATAGGATACGAACGGAGTCGAGTTATCTCTACTGAAACTTTTTTTTGCTTGCTGTCATCCACGTTATTTGGGGCAACAAACTCACCATCTATGAATAGTCCATTTTTCGATATCGCTCTACTACACGCCACATATAATTGTTCACGTGAAAGTGGTTTTTTCATGCTTACAACCACGGCCTTTAGGCTGGATCCTTGGGACTTGTTGATAGTCATAGCATTAGCTGCTACAAGCGGAATTTGTGTTCGTAATAATTCCACGGCTCTGCTACGGCCACTTAAGCTGATTCGCATAGTAATGCGATCGATGGGAACCCACGACAAGTCGTACCCCTTGCTTGTTTGATACAGTCGTTTAGCTGCCCGTTTCTGCACCCCAATAAGAGGATTATTAAAGTCCATCCACACTCGTTTTGGCACCGTTGTTCTGTCCCTTGTTAGCCCATACTCAATCATTTTAAGCGTTCCCGTAGCACCATTAAACAGTCCGTCGGAGACATCAATATTTGTTGAAACAAAATACTCTGCTCCTACTTGCAGGTGTACTGAATATCGAAGACCACTACATTGTTGCACCGTAAGGGTCTTTGCATATTCCAAAAAGCTGTGCTTCTGTGTGTCACTGGCAGTACCTACAACAAAGAGTACACATTTATTATAGTTTTTCGAAAAATAAAAATTTCACTACCGCTCGTCTACAAATGTTTAAAATAATAAGTAATGAAATTAACTTTTTCGAAAAACTTTGTCAGTGCTACCTTCTATTCTTTCATACGCGATGGCCATGGCGCTGTCGCTGTTCAGGGTGTCGACAGTACCTACAACAAAACGTATACATTTATTACAATTTTTCGAAAAATAAAATGTGCACTAACGCTCGTCTACACGTTTAAAATATTAAGTAATGAAATTAATTTTTTCGAAAAACTTTGTCAGTGCTACCTTCTATTCTTTCATACGCGATGGCCATGGCGCTGTCGCTGTTCAGGGTGTCGTGTAATCGTCGGTTGTACGATTCGCATTCTTTGTTTGTGTAAAAAAGCCAGATGGACTCTCCAGGTGGCTGGCATGTATCCGTTATCTCCCGACATTTCATTAATTCTATGTCATCAACATCCATTATTCCTTCCGCCATATTATTAAGCGCTTTACAAAATTCATAGTCTCCTTTTTGCCGCATAATTTCATCAAGCTCATACAGTCGGAAGATATTCCATAGGTAATTCCCTAACTCTCCATTTGGCAAATGATTTGGCTTCTCAAAAACAAACTTTGCAGCAACAGGGGGGAGCTGTCGCATATCGCCAACAACAATTACTGACCGTCCACCAAACGGGAGTGTATTGGAGTAGAGTTGTTGAAGTCGAAAATGAACTTGATAAAATGATTTAAGTCCAACCATTGATATCTCGTCAATGATGAACAATTTCGTATTCTTCAGCTTCCGTAGAAGCGTGCTTAATTTGTCCGATTTCAACTCAGTAAAAACTGAAGCATTGTTGCATGGTAAATTAAATGATGCATGTAACGTCATTCCGCCAACATTAAAAGCAGCTTTCCCGGTTGGAGCTGACACGAGGACGCATATTTCATCTGGGTTTTCAGTTGGAAACCTTTTGTTGTACCGCAAAAAGCTCTGCACTACTGCTGTAACTGTCTGACTCTTCCCAACTCCGGCACCTCCACTGAGGAAAAAATAGAACGGCTCCATATCACTTTTTAATCTGTGCATCACCTCAAGTACAAACCGCCGCTGTTTGTCATTTAACGTTCTAATTATCCGTTTGTAGTCCTCAGTGAGAATAAATTGTGGAGGAAGAAATTGGTCCACTCGCTGAGACTGGTCACTTGGCAGTTTTCCAGTCTGGGCAAGGTTAAATAGCGCATCCGCATCATCGATTAATTTATATTCGTTTTCAACGACGGTACTATCATCTTGATTTATATCTATTTCTGCATCTTGAAACATTTCCAACAAAGCATCGTCATCCAAGTTTCGGTCACTATAGAATGGTTTTGAATTATTAAGGATAACATCCCAATTGTTTTCGGCTAACTTCATGCTGTCGTGCTGCAAAATGTCAGTGGTCTCATTTCGCCAGGGAACAAAGAGCATAAACTGTTCTCGGTAGTAATTACCGGGATCCTCCGCTTTACTATAATGTCGAAAACGTACTATTTTCCTCTGTGTACGTTTAACTATTTTAAACAGGTTAACTGAAGGAGCTGAGTTTTTCGAAAAATCTAAAATTAAAAGTAAACAAACACACAAAAGTCACGTTTTAGTGCATTTTTAGTTAAAGCTATTGGTTTCAATGTTTTTCAAGGATACCTTGTTGTGTTCCCCCATGTTTTGTCTTGGTTTTCGTAAAATTGTGCATTGACGCAAATTCTGCCAAACACATATCTTGTAAATGCTCCGGTCGTAAAGTGTAGTAGTCAAGTACGTTTTTCGCAAAAATATCTGTACTTTCGTCATCTAGTTCATCTAATTCTTCTTTGGATTTCAGAAATCCAACACGCTCATCTGGCAGGGATGTGTTTAGATAAATTTCAGACCGACTACAGTATGTGTTTGGAAGGCCTAGTAAAAACGCGGCTGCTTCTTGGGCGGATATTTCGGAACCATTAATTAGTGTACTTGCAAAGCGTTTGAGTTTGTCTTCAGCTGCTATGTTCCCTCTTCTAATGTCATCCATCGTTTTTTGTAATAATTTGGAACAGCCTGTCTCCGCCTTTAGGATGTATCCAACACAATATCGTACGCACGCATACGGATCAAGTATGAATTGGATATCCATGTTAGCTTCCCAGCATTCTAGCAGGTTCCGATTATAAGCATTGACAAACATTTCCGCAGTACTTCGTTTCAGAAAAACTGTCACCCTTTTAATACTGCTTCGCAAAGCAAGAATGTAGTCATCGTAAGTTGTTCCTAATTCGAACAGGAACTCTTCAAATGGTACAACAATCTTATAATTGCGATCCAACTTTCCAATTGTATCCTGTAGTTTCTGATATATAGCTTTAGCTGTGTTTCTAATGTTAACGTCCAAATCTGAAGGCAGTGGTGTAAGAATTTGTGTTTTGTCTAGAGGTGGCTTAGGATAAGAAAAGCGACAAACTTTTTTTGACTTTTTCCAGCACGTTCGAGTATGCTCGTGTAGTTGGTATGATATTAGCGAACTCATCTTTCCATCTTCACATCGCTCGCAAGTTATAAACTTGTCAATGAAGGCGCAGCATTTTTCGGCAGACTCGATATCCCCTACGATATTTGACGTTTTTCGAAAAAAATTTACAATTTACATTTCTATAACAAAGAAAGTTAACTTATATTTTTCGAAAAAAATTCTATTACCTTCAATATATTCTGGGGCACCTTCTATCCAAAGTCAATGAAGGCACAGCATTTTGCGGCAGACTCGATATCGCCTAGGAAATTTAAAGTTTTTCGAAAAAAATTGTACTATTTACATTTTTATAACCAAGAAAGTTAACTTATATTTTTCGAAAAAAATTCTATTACCTTCAATATATTCTGGGGCACCTTCTATCCAAAGTACTGAATGAACGTGTGGGGATCCACGCATTTGAAATTCAATTCTGCAAAAATAATCTAACATCTTGAATGGAGCAAATACACCACGGTCTGATTTAAGTAAACCATTTAACAGTGCGCGGAAGCGGTGGTCGAAATGGCGCATGCAGGTAACTGGATCCTGCCGTATCAAAGCCACTTTTTCTTCAAACGACATGTTAACTGCTTGTTCTTCTGTAATATCCTCACCGTGTAGTATTTTCTTAAGCATGATAATTAATTCCTTCCACCTTGTTTCCGCCGCAGAAAGCGTCAGAAATATTCTCGGCGTTGAAAGTTGCCGTACCATTGCCATCGCCTTCTTTTGCTTATCTTTCCAATAGCACGGCGACGAACGTAGTTGTTTGAAAACCTTGTATCCGTCATCATGGTCTAGAATTTTGCGAATGTTATCTTGAGATTTAACAGAGCGAGCGTTCTGGATATGACTGCTGTCAGTTTTTCGCAGACATATTTGCATGGCATTGTACACCTTTTCGTTGTAAGAACGCTTGTACATGTACAAAATGGAAGTAGGTTTGCAAGCTCTTCTGTCGTAATTCCGCACTGCGGACTTAGCAATGTCTGTGTATGTTACACGTATACCCTCCTTAAACGTTCGATCTTTTCCGCAATAAATTGTAGGAAATGAAAGAACCTCCGCCTTCAAATCATTAAATAGTGGAATCGGGACGATTGCCTTCCGCTGGAGCGATTCGCAGGGCCTTGAAACCAGACTCACGTTCTGAGAAAATTAATGTCTCGTCCGCTGGAACGCTGTCAGGAACGTCAGTCCAACGATTTTCCATTTCGTCCTCCTCGTCACAGTAATTACTTCCATCTACTAATTCTTGTTCGTTTTCACCTGATGAAATTAAACGGAAACAAATCGTAAGCACTCAGTAATACTAAATCAAACATTTTACAGGTGCATACATGTGCATCTAAATATAAATACACAAAATAACACGAACCAAGATTAGAAGGATCTGGTACAAAATCTAATACGTCTCCTGAAAATATCCCAAAATAGTAAGAAGTTAATTAAGCACTATTGACCTAACATTTGTTTTACAAGAATACGATTTTACAAACCATATGAGTATCGCGACCATGCGTTTGAGAGCAAAATATTTTCCGATGCAAACAGGTCCGTCTGTGATAAATACTTCGCAGCCACATACACTTTTAAAGGACGAACTACTTCGTGCATATACGGAACGGTGTACGCCATTCTTCTCATCAATTTGACTTCTACAGTGGATGTCTCATTAAAACGTCTCGGAAGAACTAATGCGCACACATCAAGATCCGCCTCGACGTTGACTACATTTCCCTTGAGTGAGGATTGTCGGTCGCATCCAAGTGCCCTGATCTGCATAAAAGGAAGTCTTGGAGAAACCAGCCGTTCTTCTAATGGTGTGAGACCCTTCGAAATTAAAAAAGCAGGGAATAAATTCAATTTTTCGAAAAACATAATCTTTCTCTGTACCTTTAGTTACCATAAGCTCATTGGGAATTGGGGGGAATTCAAAACCGTTACACAAAGCCAAACGTGGAACCTTTGGAGGGTCTTGTAAAACGGCATATTTGTAACACGTATTACAAAGTCGATCCGTTAGCTGTGACAGATACATTATTGATGCAATTTCTTCATCACTACATCCAACCACTTTTAATCTGTCCTCGCTAATGCCCCTCGTGGATTCTTCATAAAAAAGACCACCACAGCAACAACATATATACGTTGGCGATTCCTTTTTTTTTATCTCAAACTCCGCCAGTATTGTCGAGTAATCTCTTTCATCAAACAGCCTACGTGCAACGTGAGAAATGTCGTTTTGAGTTACTTCATCCTCACAGTTGACTTGTAACCTTTGCGTTCCTAAAAGTACACAAAATCTTCTATTTATGGATGTCATAATTTTTAAATCTTTAGGAATATTTCTTAGTATCAAACTCTGAAAATACCTCTCTGATTTACCGGTGTTCGTTCTACATTACCGGCACATTCAACTCTGCTCCTTTTATGTTTGCAACTATTTTCTTGGAGGCTATTTCTGTCAGCATGGTCTTCTGACACTCGGAGTTGGTTTACCCCTGACCTATTATTTACTTGCCCGACTTCCTGACTGCTAAGTGTTGTTTGAATGTTGGTATCTTAATTGAAACGTGATTTATATTGAAAATAGGACTTATACTGCCACAATCATGGTATAATATATATAAATACTAATAATCTGAATACTCTGAGCTGGAATATCATTCGTTGTTTGTGGCTGCCTATCATTTCTTTTCTCCATTAAACGTGCTTTAAATCTACGTTGGGCTTCCGCATTCCTCTTGCGTTTTTCTTCACTCCTTGGTTGTATTGGTCTAGTATTACAGTCTTGCATTACCGGGGAACCCCCTTCTAATTTTAATAATGAGAATATCAGGCATTCCCGAATCTATTGGAGACATGGAATAAATCATTTTGTTTTATATGTTTAGGTAGATGGCAAATGATACAATAAATGATACAAGTGCCGTGGTTCAAATATTCTTTGCCGTTGTATAAATACTATAATATATAAATAGTGTATGTTATACTGTTTGACTCGTTTCGCTCAGCCTCTTTTTTCTCTTTAAGCCGTGCTCTATATCTTCGTTGGGCTTCTAAATTTCTTTGTCGCTTTTCTTCTTTTTGCAGCTGTGTTATTTTAGAAATGACCGGTTGCACGACTCGAATGTCAGCATCTGTATGAGCGATATAATGAAATTATCTTTTTCGAAAAATTGTTGACACGTTCTCCAATTGCTTATTTTATTTATACCAAGGCTAAATGAAGTGTCAATTGGTTCATTCTGCTCTGCGTCCAATAGTGTATTTAATTCAAGAGTTTTATTGACCGGCAGTCCACATTTTTGAACATTCAAAGGACCATCGGCTGATTTTATTGAACCAAGGGTGACGTCCGACGTGTTTACATCTGTTTTGTAAATAGAAACGGACTTATGGTTAGAAAAAGGTTAAATGTTACTGTAACTGTTGATTTTCTATTCTTACTTATACTGTTGCTATATGCTGATGTTGAGTCCTTTGATACATTTTGCTTGTCGTCGTTTTTCTGTTTCAGCCGTTCTCGAAATCTGGCTTGTTTGTCAGCATTCTTTCTTCGCTTTTCTTCAATTTGCAGTGAATCTGTTGCAGAAGATTCCTTTTCCTGGCGATTTAAAGAATAAGCTTTAGAGCTCATTGTACTGTAAGGGACTTCACGCACACCCATCGTACAGGGGTCTATTAAAAAATTTGTTTTTCGAAAAATTGCTACGAGTTGAAGAACTGTTGATTGTCTGGTGTTTACTGTTACTATTTATAGAGTCCATTGTTTCATTTTATTTGATATCACCTTTCCCTTTACGTCGTAAACGAAATCTAGTTTGTCTATCTGCATTTTTTCTAAGCTTTTCTTTAATTTGTAGTGGATTTATTTCAGGAGTGTTGTTGATCTTCAGTTCAACCTCTTGAACATTCAAAGTACAAAATGTAGATTTGGTTGGACTGAGGGAGACTTCTTCCACATCTATCGGACCGGGGTCTATTTAGAAAATAAAAAGTAGTTATGTTTATGCGATATTTTACAGTACCTGTTGATTGCTTGGTTTTTTACTATTGCTATTTGATGACTCCAGTGATGCATTTTGTTTCTCATCCTTTTTCTGTTTAAGACGAGATCGAAATCTAGCTTGTCTTTCGGCATTCTTCTTTCGCTTTTCGTCAATTAGCAATGGAGTTTTATTGACCTGCAGTTCACATTCTTGACTATTCAAAGTAAAATCCGTAAAGCGGATTGAATTACAAGGGGCTTCATGCACATTCAACGTGCCCGAATCTATTTTGAAAATAGTAAAGAAATTATTTTTCGAACAATTGCTGCATTTTACAGTAGCTGTTGATTGTTTGGTTTCATACCATTGCTATTTGATGAGATCCGTGATGCAATTTGTTTCTCATTTTTTTTCTGTTTAAGCCGGGCTCGAAATCTACGTTGGGCTTCTGCATTCTTTCTCCGTTTTTCCGCAATTAGCAATGGATTTATTTCAGGAGGTTTGTTGATCTGCAATTCAAATTCTTGAACATTCAAAGTACAAGATGTAGATTTTATGGGACTGAGAGAGGCTTTATACACATCCATCGGACCAGGGTCTATTTTGAAAAAAGAGAGTAATTTTTCGAAAAAAATAACATTTAATAGTATCTGTAGGTTGGTTTTATACTTTTGCCATTTGATGAGTCAAGTGATGCATTTTGTTTCTCATCTTTTTTCTGTTTAAGCCGGGCTCGAAATCTGCGCTGGGCTTCTGCGTTCCTGTTTCGCTTTTCTTCACTGCTCGGTTGAGTTGATTGATTGTTATTGATATTCATCATCGATTCTTAAATACACGTAGAACCCACATGTTTTGTCTGTTATTTAATATTTATAATTTGAATATTTTGTTATTTGTAGTTCACGTCTAAAATGGTCATTATCTTGAAATAGGAAGAAGTCAATCGATCCTTTAATGCGAGTATGCTTCTAGTTGGTCATACCCATATTTTCTCATTTCTTGTTCAAAATGCGTAATTGAGTACATCATATTGCGCAAAGGGCGATGAGCTTTTTTAAACCGTATCGGAACCGAAATTGTTAGCTCATTCAATGCTAATCAGACCACCATTCATGTATTTTTCGAAAAACACAATTGACAACAACACTATTGATGATGGTGTCAACTGTTAACGGCAGCCAACGGTTCACATTTTGAGATACAAGGCTAGTGTTTTGATAGACTGCTCACTTAAACTTTATACACATATATTATCACTATTTCACTACCTTATGAACTAGTATTCGAATTGAGGAAGCAGTTGATATGAGTGAGATATTTGGGAAGGAAGCAATGACTTACACACGTCTGACGTCGACAACAACAGCAAAACTTACTCAGCGAACATTCAACACTTTGCTTGTGACTGGTATGTACGGGAAAAGCAAGTTTGATTGAATGGGAATGCTCAGCAAATGTCAAACATCAAAACATATCCAAGTGCCAAGCTGAACGTATGACGTACGGAATGCGTTGGTTTCTAGTTGATGCTGTGTATATTACGTTTACGCGTTACGTGTTACAGGTTACTATATGCCCCTATATAGTATTACCTGATATTACTGAGTTAAAAATTCAATCTTACCAGGTTGTTTCACAACCTAATAAAGGTGAGCTATAGCTCACACTCGTCTTTTTAACCGTATTCATTTCACCCTTCACTTTTTGAGCTTTATAGCATGATGCAGCTACACGTGAATGAGAAAACGACAGGAAATTCATAGAGCACTTCTTCGGTTTTGAAAAGAGAAAAGAGTGTGCTCACAAATAAAAAGTTTGAAAGGACTGAAAGAAACGGATGGATGATACCAAGAATTTTGTTTTTCTGTTTTTCCACATGCATTTCAAATTTCCCGTGTTCATAAACCAGTAAGCAGAATTCTGGATTGATGAAAGCACTTGATGATATACATCCAACATCACTTTCTCCCTGCTTTACGGATTTTGTACGCTTCTAATTTTATTATCCAAATTAACGCTACCTTAGCAAAGACATGCGCTAGGTTGGAGTACGTGATTCAATAGTGTTTTTAAGCAAGCATATTTTCCCTTCTTTCCGGATCTAGCATCATGAAATGAATAGAAGAGAGTAGATTTATTAAAGGCAATAGCTCTCGACTTATCATTATTGTCGTGTGGCTTGATGCTGTAGGCATTTTCCTGAATGCACTGACATGCAATACATGAGGTAGTACCTGGTGCAATTCGAAGCTCACTCACTAGCGGAGTGCTGTTTGAATGAGACAGATAATAGGATAGGATAGAAGTAGTGGAATCATTATCTCTCTCGGTTCTCGGAAACATTTTCTTCATCCTTCTCTTATGATGAATGAGGATATGGTGGCGTGGCGGTGTTTCATTCTTTGATTATGCTACACAACCTTTCGATGGAATGGGTGGATGGATGGTAAATATACACGTAGGTATACGTAGTACGTATATATATTTGAAGGTTGAAGGTAGTCATAATTTCTTTCTCAGACAAATATTTCCGTTTGCATCCTTGTCAACATAATGAAATTTCAAGCACGTAGCCAAGCATATCTACGAAAACAGACAGAAGTCTGGAACTGTATGGAATTTAATTTCTAGCTCATATTATCATCATCCTTTGACAGGTCTTTGGTGCTTCTACGATCATTGAAAGAGTCAATACTTTTGTAAATGATGTAGCCGTGTTTGACGTATATATGCTTCAGATTATATCGCTATTAGGATGAACAAAACGCTGCCGAGTTGAGGCTGTTTGCACTGAAACAGAGCTGGATAAACGTGGCATATAATGAAGGATTTCCAGGAAATCAAAAATCCATAAAATCCAGCAGCATTCAATCTATCGAAGCAGATGTTTTAACTTAAAAAAAAAGGAGAATATTACAAACTTTCTCGGAAAATAATACTGAAACAATCTGCTTTTGTGATGGTTCGTTGAAAATGGAGGGCAAGAATCTCCTTCATTCGTCGGCATTAGTTTAGCTAACGTTTATACATTTCTTGACAGTTTTTACTATGTGAAAAATTTGAATTTGTATTTTTTCGAAGATTATGAAAAAATTGGACGTAACGAAACTAAAGTGGCCAATAAACTTTTATACCTTCCTTGAAAAGCAAAGCATTGCAACTTTGTAATTCACCTTCATTATAACAGTTTGTAATTCATTTTCCTATAGTCTGAACTGCACCGCTGTTTACTATGCTCCAGCTCTGCTTGTGTCTTTTTGCTCACATTTTTTTGTCTAGATAGTGTCCGTTTTCAATATAAAGGACATAAGGGAGACATGCGCCTAGAACTATATACTTTCTAGAAAATCCGATTCCAAAAGAAACTAAATTTGTATTGATTTTTGTTGGGCAGTCGTCGATCGGTTTGTCAATTCTGGCAGAAACAACATGTATGAAATATAGTTCAATTTAAAAAACACACAAAAGTATTAGAAGGAACGGTTGTGTTGTGTTTATGTAAAATGTAAGCATGTATAGCATAAAGGGGAGTGAAAGAAAGAAGTACACGTGCTGAAAAGTAGAACATGTTCAAGGGGTAAACAAGGGTGAATTCCTAAATCTTGTATTCTTCAATTATCCGTTATTATATGTATGTATATTATACGTAACCACCCCTATATGTATATTCTGATGATATAGTACAAAGTACAATACAGCCATGAAACAACCTAAATTGTTTGAAAAATTTGAGCCAGACAGGAGAAGGACAAGAGACTGATTGAATTGAGGTAATTATAATGAAAGTCTGTAAGAAATATGGCTAGACTACAACTGCCACGTGAATTGAATCATTTGTTTGTATTATGATACTGCTGATGTAACCAAATTGGTGAAATTGGTTAGAAATATTAAAGATTATAAAGGAACCCCCAAATTTAAGGTTATATATTTATCTTGTTAAAATAATCACTTGGTCTATAATCTTCACTTTCAACTAGTTCCAAGTTCCAACGGATAGCGGATAGTGATCAA